>CAUYQU010039952.1:0-27416 GCA_963574635.1 Cheracebus regulus | reverse complement strand
TTTCTATCTTTCATTCTTTTTTTCTTTCTTTTGCTGTTTCTTTCTCCTTTTCTCTCTTTTTCTAAAATCTCTTCCTCTTTCTTTCTTTCATTTTTTTCTTTCTTTTGCTGTTTCTTTCTTTCTCCTTTTCTCTCTTTTTCTAAAATCTCTTCCTCTTTCTTTCTCTTTCATTTTTTCTTTCTTTTGCTGTTTCTTTCTTTCTCCTTTTCACTCTTTTTCTAAAATCTCTTCCTCTTTCTTTCTCTCTTTCATAAAAAAAATATTTTGAATGAAATGAAAATGAAAATACTATAATGCATACCAAAATTTGTGGGATGCAGCACGAGTGATGTTTAGAGGAAAATTTATGACATAGAACATATATATTAGTAAATAAATATTTGAAATCAATAATCTAATCTTTCACCTTAGAAAACTAGAAAAAGAAGAGTAAAGAAAATCCAAAATAAACAGAAGAAAAAAATGATAAAAGCAGAAATAAATAAAATTAAATACAGGAAATCAGCAGAATCAATGAAAGCAAAAGCTAACTCTGAAAAAAATTAATAAGATCAAAACAACTTTAGCAAGTTTATAATGTAAAAGAAAAGAGAAGACAGAAATTATTGACATCAGAAATGAAAGAGAAGCCTTCACTATTGATCTCATGGACATTCATAGGATAGTAAGGGAATATTATGAACAAGTCTGTGCTTACAAATTTGATAACCTAGATGAAATGGACTAACTTCTGGAAAGACATGATCTGCCAAAACTCATACAAGGAGAAATAGAGAACCTGAACAGGCTCTGTATGTACTAATGAAATTGGAGCAATAATTAATAACCTTCCAAAAGAAAGGCACCGGGCTATGTGTGTTTACTTGTGTATTCTTCCCCAAATTCAAGGAGTAAACAGACTGAATTATAAATAAAAACTTCCCATATAGAACCCTAAGTAGAGATGCTTAATTGATAAATACAACCACAGCTTATTGAAGAAATAATACCTATTCTTCACAAAATCTTTGACAAGAGGAGGGAGCACATAAAAATTCATTCTATGAGGAAGATATTATTTTGCAATAAAAATAAGGCAAATATATCACATGAAAAGAAAACTACAGGCCAACATCCCATATCAATATACACACATGTCTTCCAAGTAGTAAAAGGAATCCAGAAACTTATTTATTCCAGGACACTAAATTATATTTATCCAGGATTGTAATATTGGAAAATATTTAATTTTTCATATCAATAGAATAAAGATAAAAACTACATGATCACCTTAACATACATATAAATAAATAATATGCATACTTTATGCATATAGGTGTTGACGAAATCCAACATGCTTTCATGATAAAAATACCAACAAACTAAAAGTAGAAGAGAAATTTTTCAACTTGATAAAAGGTATTTATGAAAAACCCACAGCTAAATCATACTTATTGGTGAAAGACTCAATGCTTTCCCCCTAAGTTTGGGGACAAGATAAGGATATGTGCTCTTGCCACTTATGGTAAACATTGGAATAGATGGTCTAGTCAGGTCAGCAGGCAAAAAAAATAAAAAAGAAATAAAACATACATTTGGGAAAGGAAGAAATAAAATTACACTAGAGGACATTATCTTAAGACAGACCATCTCAACAGACAGACACACACACACACACACACACACACACACGAAGAAAATATTTAAATAAAAAACATAGCAAGATAACAGCATATAAGATCAAAGTTTAAATATAAATCATATTTTGTACACTAGCAATATGCAACCCAAAATAAAACTGAGAACTATTCCATTGACAGTAGCATAAAAATAATAAGATGCTTATGAATAAATTTAATGAAAAAGTTCAAAATGTATGTATCGTTTCCCAGGGCTGACATATCAAAGTGCCACAAATGGGGTGGCTTAAAATCACCAAAATGTATTGTCTCACAGTTGTGTAAGTTTGAAGTCTGAAATGAAGGTGTCAACAGAGCCATGCTCTCTGAAATATGTATAAAAATCCTCCTTTACTTCTTCCTACTTGTAGGTGGTTTGCCAGCAATCTTCAGCATTCCTCGGCTTGTAGCTACAAAACTCCGTCCTCTGCCATTTTGCCACATGGTATTCTTGTGTGTCTCTGTCTTCACATGGCTGTCTTGCTATAGAAACAGCAATCACATTGGACTAAGCAGTGACCTCACCTTTAAATACGTTCACATTCAGAAGTACTAGGGATTAGAACTTCAACCTATTTTTTTGGCAGGAGACACAGTCCAATCCATAACAATTTGTATCCTGGGAACCACAAGATACATTGAACAAAATTAAAGAAGATCTAATTTTTTTAAAAAAAATCTCTTGATGATGGATTTCAATATTATCAAGACGTTTATAACTCCCAAATTGACCTAAAAAAATGCTCTCCTTACATTTAATTTTTATTTACATTTAAATTCATTATTTTTTACAAATGTGGCCAAGACAATTAATTAAATAAGTAATAGTATTTTTATCAAACAGCCCTAGGACTTCTGGATATCCACATGCCAAAAGAATTAAGTTGGATGCCTAATTCAAACCATATAATAATTAATTCAAAATCCATTTTGGACTCAAATGGAAGAGCTAAAATTAAAATACTCTTAGAGGAAAATACAAGAATAAATCCTTGTGCTCTAAAGTTGGTCAATGGTTTTTTGGCTATGCCAACAAAATCTCAGGGAAAAAAATTTAAAGTAGGTAAGTTGGATTTCATTAAAATTAAAAAAGAGTTTGTACCTCAGTGGACACTATTAACAGATCAATTTAAAAAATTAGATAAACTATTTGTCAATTACATTTCTAATATGTGGGCCTATTATCCAGAATATATAAAAATTTATTTCTACTGAACATTGAAAAGATAATCCAAATTTAAAAATTCAAGGGATTAAAAAGTTATTTCTCCAAAGATACACAAATGCACCATATGCAAATGAAAATATGCTTAATATCATTAATCATGATTGAAATTAAAATCAAAACCTTATTGAGCTATCACTTTATGTCCACTAGGATGGCCATTGCCAAGAAACAGACAGTAATAAATGCTGGCCCAAATGTGGAGGAATTGGAACACTCTTATATTGCTGGAGGCATCTGAAATGGCACAGCTGCCTTGTAAAACCTTTGCTAATACCTCAAAATATTTAGCCTAGAGTTCTCATGTGACCCAGTAACTCCACTGCCATGATAAAATATTCTCCCAAGATAAGTGAACTCACATTAACAGAAATGCTTTCACAAAAAGGGTCATAGTGGAATTACCCACCATAGTTACAAAGTGGAGACAATCCAAATGACCATTAACTGATGAATGGATAAACAAAATATGGAATGTCTTTACAAGGGAGTAGTCTTTGTCAATAAAAAGAAGGAAATACTGATTCATGTTATAACATGGCCAAACCTTGAAGACATGAAAACATTAAGCTAAGTTAAAGAATTAAAAAAAGATCACATATTTTATGATGTTATTTATATATAATGTCCAGAATAGGCTAATCCATAGAAACATAAATAGATCAGTGGTTTCCAGGGATTAGGGAGAGGAATGATTAAGGAGTGATTGTTTTTTTTTGTGTAACTAAAATATTTAAAATGTGGACAGTAGTGATTATTTTACTGTTCTGGGAACCTAATAAATGTCACTAAATTATAGACTTCAAAAAGTGAACTTTATGCTTTATAACAAATGAATTATATTTTGATTATATATACATATATGCAAATATATGTAATTTTTTATACGTGTGTGTATGTGTGTGTGTGTATGTGTATGTAATCCAGAATGCTATCCTGGATAGAATTCCAGATTGTTTAAGCTGCCAAGAGTTCCAAATTAGTAACACGTGAACTTGTTCAATGACTCCTTTGTCACCTCTTGAAATTCATTCCAGCCATTTATTTATCTATACGCCACCCCACCACAACACATACACATTGTGAGCTAAACTTCATTTTTCTGATGACTTCTCTCATATTCTAAACCCACATTTCCTTTTTCAAGCAATTTTTGAAACACCAAAACTATTGATTGAGCTCTCATCAGGTGAAGAACAAGATACTTCTCATTACCCGTAGGGACTGTGTCAGGCATCTTAAGCAGTCCAGAAAAATTTATGCGTCATATTCCTGCCCTTAAGATATGGCATTTTAATTCTGGCTTTGACCCTCTTACCTACTATAATATTGATTTTCAGTAAAGAAGACAAAGTTATTATTACCCTTATGTGGCTATTCCCAAATCTCCAATTTCCACATTGGGTCACTGATGAGTTGACGATGATTATTTAATGGACTCTGTGACAACAGGACTCATCCTTCCTAAGTGTGCCTCCTTCTGCGTAGCTCCCTTCTCAGCAAATGATGTCATCATTTACCCTTGTCCTTGCCAGAAACCTGGGCACTGTTTTTAAATGTTTCTTCTCACTCATTTATATTCTACGTTCAACCAGTCACCAAGTTCTATGTACTTCACCTTCTAAAGAGATTTCACATCTCTCCAATTATCTCCTTACTTATTTCCTTACCCATTACTTATCTCCTTACTCACTACTGCTATCCTTGGCCAAGCCTTCATCTTTTCATACCTATACTCCTGAACAAACCCTTAAACTCTTTCCATCTTTGTTCCATATCATTTTTCATACTGTTGCCAAAATGTTCCTTCTCATCAGAGCATTTCTCAGTGGCTTCCACTGTTCAAGGAAATGTAAATAATTTTTAAACTAGTGACTTAATAACCTGCTCCTTGCCTACTGTTCCAGCCTCAGTTCTTATTATTGCTTTATTTTTGAGTTGGGGTTCTACTCTGTTGCCCAAGCTAGGGGCAGCGGTGCGATCATGGCTCACTGCAACCTTGAACTCTTCAGTGCAAGCGACTTTCCAAACTCGGCCTCCAGAGAAACTAAGAATCCAGATTTGCACCACCATGCCCAGCTAATTTTTTATATTTATTTATTGTAGAGATGGGGTCTTGCTATGTTGCTCAGGCTGGTCTCAAACTGCTGGGCTCCAGTGTTCCTCCAATCTCTGCCTCTCAAGGTGCACACTACCTCGGCCTCTCAAGGCATGAACCAACAAACCAGGCCCTGGTTTATTTTTATTTTTATTTTTTTTTAACTTCTCTTACTCATATATAGTTGAACCACCCTGCCCTTTCTTAAATTTTTCAAATGGGCTGCAATTGTATGGTCATTCCGACTTGCCTGTAGTTCGGACTCACTCTTTCCCACACTAACCTCAATTGCTTCAATGGCCCCACCTAGCTAACATCTGCTAAATGTTTGAAACTCACTAAGCCGATACTGCTTCTAGGACTTTTTCTCTGACCGCTCCCAAATTGTTGTAGTATCATTGATATTAATCCCTCTGTAGATTTTATAGTAATTATGTGTTCCATTTTCTCTACTCCTGTATACATTGCTACCTCTGGGAAAACAAGAAGCACTCCTATTTTACTATATCTTGTTTTGAAAAAAATCTTGTGATCAATAAATATTTTTGAGTGAAGAAATATGATTTGAAAGGTGTTTACCAGGTTTTAAATAAATTTTTAAAAACATATGAATGCTCTTGTTTCTTTACATTGAAGAAATCCCTCTCATGAGGCTCTATAGTGCTGGAATGTGCAGGGCAGGGAGGAAAACAGATGTCTTCTTATTCCTGTGTGGGTGAGTTTATTAACATCTCTGAATCTCAATTTCCTCATCTGCAGAAGGCATTAGAACACATGAGGACTGTTTGAGGGTAAAAAGAAATGTCGTCTGTGAAGCATGCCAATTGAGGGAGCGGCTCTTGCCTTTCCTGTCTTTCCTGGGTACCTCTCCCCACTCCAGTCAGTCCTGAAAAAGGGCACCTCAGAGGCTGGTCCTAACTCATAACCCATTCTTTTTTCTCTCTCACAAGAAAACAAGTCATTTGCATTACTTCTAAGCAAGAGTGGGAGAAACAAACACGCTAACATATTTTGACACTTAAAAAAATGTCTTAGACTTAATAGGTCCTGTTTTTCCTTAAGAAAATATATTTTACTGTCTTTTTATTGAAAACAATGGAAAATGTACCATGCTAGGTAATTCTATTTGACCCAATTTTTCTATTCTTTCTGTTTTCAAGGGCTTGAAAGCAGTTTCAAAGGGAGGGAAAAATGAATCATAGCCTTGCTGTACATGCATTTTGGATTGACAAATTGGATTTGAAAATAGCCTCATATTGTTTTCACTCCGCAATAGATAAAGCATGAATTTCTATCAGCCTCGTAACCTTTTTGGTTCCCCTGGTACTCCTGCTTTAATCTAAGGATTCTCTGTCCTTGAGCTTGCATAGGAGCTGAGTTAGAGCAAATTAATGAAAGACAATGTGTCCTACTATGTTCTACAGATAAAATATCAAGATCAACCATAAAGGTGAAAGCTGGGTGAGTACAGAGGAGATTTTGGATGTGGGATTAGCCTTAGGCACTTTGTCTGAAAGAGAAGAGCCCAAACTTACTCGAGGCTACAATATCTTTCTCCTCCTATTGCTATGGAAACGTTTCTCTTATTTTTTAAAGCAAACATCTGTGCCAGACATATGACACAGCAGAAAAGCTGTGGAGAAGGGTGAGGTCAGGAGTTTGGAACCATCTTTCAAAATATGTAGCCCAGTAGTTAAATTTTCAGGCCCTGGCGTGAGTCCAACTTCTTGGGCTCCAATCTGTTTGCAAACCACATAAAGCAGGGTTTCTTAATCACTCTGTGCAAGCAGTCACATAATTAGTAAAGTAAGAAAGATGACTACAACACTTTTTGCCTGGGATGCTATGTGGCTTATTCTATGCAAAATCTTTTAGAACACTGTCTGGTGCAAAGGCACCATCAGTGTTAGCAGTTATTTCCAGGTTTCAGCTTCCAACGTTAAGCAAGACAAATGAGTGAATGGGCCCCACAGAGGCAATTGAGGATTGCTGGAATAGCAGGACATTGGGCTACATGTGTTAGGATCAAGGGCAGGCATGTTTTATTTCAAAATCAGCAAGGAAGCCAGCAAATCCTCATTGAGCCTCTAGGCTTAGGTTTATAGAGTGTAACCATGTCACCTACCCTGTGTTTTGAGGTTTAACCTATAATTTATCACATCAAACCTAAGTCACAAGAGATAAGACAGTAAGTCGTATTTTATCATGCATTTCTTTAGTGATTCAGCAAAACATAATTTAGAGGAAATATTTAAGATTGTTACAGCTACTAAGAACCAAATTACTTGGAGAGCCTCTCTCTATCATTTCTTTCATTTTTGAGGGAAGAATTATTATTTTTTTTACTCAGAATGTGGTGTTCTAGCCAGAGAAACAGTTTGTCATATGCCTTCATCTTTTGTCATATTTGTTAGAGGGCTATGCTGAGTGGAAATGCAGCTGTCACAGGTCAGTTCAGCTCATAGGTGGAAGCCAGAATCCACGAAGACACAATGGGCTAAGGTGATTATATGTTATTGGGAGTGACACCTCGGCTGAGTCCATACATTTTTTTCTTCTTTTGAAGCTTCATACTTTCCTGTTTTTGTTTTTTCATCTTTCTAACTTCATTTGAAATGCCACAGTGGAGCAGAAAGTGTGTAGGTTGTAAAATGAAAGAGCACAAGGTTGAAGTCAAATCTAAGATCTGGTACTGACCTGGGCAAATTATAAAATCTTCCCAAATACTGGTGAAAAAAATCTCTAAAATGGAGGTGATACGTCGTTGTAAGGACTGCTTTAAGAACTAAATGTGTAAGATGCATAGTAAGGCCTACAGCATTGTTTGCATAGGATGAAGTGTCATCGGGAGCTTCTTCCCCCTGTCTTTAGACTCTGCAGGACCTGCAAGCTGGAACTGTGTCCATCCCTGTCTCAGTTGCTCAGCAGGATTTGGCTAGGCCCTTTCATGTCAGCAAATGGATGTCTTTATAGGAATGAACCTATTTCAGGAATGGCAACCATCCCAGGACCCATGCTCATTTTAGTTTAGGGAATCATATGCACACAGTTTTTGACTGATGATATGTCTTTCAGATGGTGGTAGTCTATGTGCACTTTATAACTTCTTGAATATTATTTGCATGTAATTTGATAAGGCACACAGGTTGGAACATACGAGTCATACACACTCTGTGATTGATGGTAAGTCAAAATTTTTGTGAATTTCTATGGGTGAAAAATCTCAAGCTCCATCTCAAAATCCCAGGTCTGAAAGAGATCTTTGAGATTTCTAAAGCCATTTTAAAAAATTTGCACACTATAAATTGCAGATTCTGAGGGGTAGAGAAATCTGAATTGCAGATTCAGAGGCCTTTGTAACACAGGCTACAAGCATGGTCTGTGGAATAGATAACGTTTTCAAGACAAATGCTATGCTTTTTCAAATGTATATAGATGTTTATGTGATTAATAAAAGCAGAAACCCACAGATGATATATATTTTTTTAATGTAGACATCTTGGATCAGTGGTTTGTAAATACACTCAAATGGTAAATGTTTTCTTTGGGCTGTAAATCAAACATCTTACCTAAGTCTCTCCATTTCCTATAAGGAAGCTGAAGCTTAGAAAGGTCAAGTGATTTTTGGAGTGGCACAGCTAACCATGTGGTAGAGCAGAATTTAAAAAACATGTCTTCACACAATATCCAACTTTCCACAATTATCTTGAATTTTTAAATAACGTTTTAGCTTTGAAGATTGACATACAGTTGTGAAGTTATATGCAATGATCTTGAGTACGCTTTGCCCAATTTCCCTCAATAGGTAAGATTTTCTTTTGTTGTTGTTGTTGTTGTTGAGACAGAGTCTCACTCTGTCACCAGGCGCCAGGCTGGAGTACAGTGGCACAATCTCGGCTCACTGTAACCTCCACCTTCTGGGTTCAAGCAATTCTCCTGCCTCAGCCTCCCAAGTAGCTGGGACTACAGGTGTGCGCCACCATGCCCAGCTAATTTTTGTATTTTTAGTAGAGACGGGGTTTCACCATGTTGGCCAGGATGGTCTCGATGTCTTGACCTCGTGATTTGCCCGCTTCGGCCTCCCAAAGTGCTGGGATTACAGGTGTGAGGCACCGCGCCCGGCCAATAGTTAAAATTTTCAAAAGATGGTACAATAAAGCAACCAGGACATTGACATTAATTGAATCACTGATGTTTTTCAGATCCACTGTTTTTACAATTGTGTGTGTGTGTGTGTGTGGGTGTGCATCTGTGTGTGTGTATTTAGTGCTATGCAATTTTATCACAGGTAAAATTTCTTATATTACTAACCTGAGCCAAGATACAGAGCGGTCATTGCCACAAGGATTCCTGCTGTTGTGCTTTAGTTACCATAACCGTTCTCTCTTACCCATTCAACCTGCCTTCCTTAATCCCTGGTAAGCAATAAATTGTTCTCCATTTTCCAAACTTTGCCATTTCAAGTATGTTGTATAAATGCAATTATACAATGTGCAGGCATTTGGGATTGCCTTTTATTCACTCAGTAACATTCCCTTGATTCATCCAAGTTGTGGCTCATATCAACTGTTGATTCCTTTTTTATTTCTAAATAGTATTCCATAGAATCCATGTACCAGTTTATTTAGCCATTCACCCATTGAAGGACATTTGGGCTGTTTCCACTTTTTGGCTTTAATGAATAAAGCTGCTATGAACACTCATTTCAATTTTTTTTGTGTAAAATAAGTTTTCATTTCATTGGAATAAATGTTCAAGATTAAGATTGCCAGATTGCATAGCAGCTGTATGTTTAGCTTAGGTCAATTTTGTTTTGGTTTTGACAGTTTTACTGAGATATAATTCACATAGTTTATAACTCACTCGTTTGAATCAGACAATTTATTGGTTTTTAGTCTATCTACAGAGCTGTACATACATCAACATAATCAATATTAGAACATTTTCATTACTCTTTAAAAAAACACTATACCGGCCAGGCGCGGTGGCTCACGCCTGTAATCGCAACACTTTGGGAGGCTGAGGTCGGAGGATCATGAAGTCAAGAGATTGAGACCATCCTGGCCAACATGGTGAAACCCTGTCTCTACTAAAAATATAAAAATTAGCTGGGCATGGTGGTGTGCGCCTGTAGTCCCAGCTACTAGGGAGGCTGAGGCAGGAGAATTGCTTGAACCCAGGAGGCGGAGATTGCAGTGAGCCAAGAGTGCGCCACTGTACTCCAGCCTGGTGACAGAGCAAGTCTCTGTCTCAAAAAAAAAAAAAAAAAAAACCAGAAAACAACAACAACAACAAAAATGCTATACCTCTAAACATTACCCTCCTATTTATCCAATTCCTCAAGCCTTAGGCTACCACTAATCTACTTTCTGTTCCTATAGATGTGCCTGTTATAAAAGATTCATATAAATAGAATCATACAATATGTGACTCTTGTGACTCACTTCTTTCACTTAGCACAATGTTTCCCAGGTTGATCCATTTTGTAGTATCACCAAGATTTTGAAATCGGTGAATAAGATTTCACTTTATGACTTTATCACATTTTATGTATACATTTATCAGTAAATAGACGATTGGATTATCCATACCTTTTGGCTATCATGAATAATGCTTTTCTTAATATTTGTGTATAATTTTTTGTGTGGAGATAGTGTTGTCATTTCTCTTAAGTATACATCTAGAAGTAAAATTGCTGGATCATATGGTAACTCTACCTTTAACTACTTGAGGAACTGCCAGACTGTTTTTCAAAGCACGTGCATTATTTCATTTTACATTCCCTCCTGCAGTAGATGACGGTTCCCGTTTCTCCCCATGTTTGCCAACACTTCCTATTTTCTGTCTTGATGATGATATCCTAGTGAGTGTGAAGTGGTAACTCATAAAATCGGTGATTTTGATTTGCATTTTCCTTATGGCTAATGATGGGAAGTATCTTTTTATGTGCTTTTTTGGTCATGTGTATAGATTCTTTGGAGACATATCTATTCAGATCATTTGATCACTTTAAAAAATTGGGCCGGGCGCAGTGGCTCACGCCTGTAATACCGGCATTTCAGGAGGCTGAGGCAGGTGGATTACGAGGTCAAGAGATCCAGACCATCCTGGCCAACATGGTGAAACCCTGTATCTACTAAAAACACAAAAATTAGCTGGGCATGGTGGCACACGCCTGTAGTCCCAGTTACTCGGGAGGCTAAGGCAGGAGAATTGCTTGAACCTGGGAGGCAGAGGTTGTAGTGAGCTGAGGTCATGCCACTGCAGTCCAGCTTGGTGGCAGAGCAAGATTGTCTCAAAAAAAGAAAAAAAAAGGGGTCATTTTTCTACTTATCACTGAGTGGTAATTAACTATTCTTTATATGGCTAGATACAAGTGACCTATACAGTAAAATGCCTTATCAGATTTGCAATTTTTTTTCTCATTCTATGGGTTGTCACTCCCTTGGTGGTGTCCTTTGAAGTGCAGAAGTTTTTAATTTTAATGATGTTCAGCTTTTTTGTAATTTGTTCCTTATGCTTTTTGTGTCATATCTAAGATTTATTCCAAATCACAAACACTTGTACTCATGTTTTATTCTAGTATTTTTATTATATTAGCTCTTACATTTAGGTATTTAACTAATTTTGAATTTTTTTAGATGGTGTGATTTATGGAGATTTCTTCCCACTTCTCCCTTTTTTTTTCTTACCACAGAGGCTTAACTTAGAACTTCCTCTGCTATGTTGAATGAAAGTGGTGAGAGCAGACATCCCTGCCTACCCCTGATCTTAGGGGGAAGCATTACTATTAGTAACAGTAATCTCACTATTGCTTTTACCATTTAAAAACCTGCAGCTTTTTAAAATACTATTTCTCTAGTTGAGGTATTTTTCTACTATTTTCAGCTTCTTGGAAGTCTACCCTACCATTACGGATGTGTTTTGAAATTTGTCTAATGCTTTTATGTGTCAATTTATCTGATCATATAATTTTTCTTCTGTGGCCAGTTGATATGGTGTATTACACTGATCGATTTTTGCATGTCAAACCAGCCATCCCTGGAATAAACCCCACTTAGTCACAGTATAAAATTCTTTTTATATACTGTTGGATTCAGTTGGCTAATATTTTGTTAAGACTTTTAATGTTTAAGCTCAAGAGAAAGATTTGAATATAGTTTATTTGTTTTTGTTCTCTCTTTGGTTTTGCTACCTGGGTACTGACCTTAAAAATGAGTTGGAATATGATCTCTTCTTTAATTTTATGAAAGGGACTGTGTAAAATTATTGTTAAAGGCCTTATTCAAATGTTGGGTGAAATTCAAAAGCAAAACCATTTAAGCCTAAAGGCTTTATTGGGAAAAGATTTTAAATTATGACTTCAATTTATTTAATGATTACAGAATGATTTAGATTTATTATCCTTTTTGGTTGAATTTTTACAGCTTGTCGTTTTCAAAGAATTGATCTATTTATTCTAATTTGTCAAATTTCTGAACATAAAGTTGTTTATAGTGTTCCACAATTACCTTTTTAATGGTTTTAGGATTTGTATTAACACACCCTCTTTTATTCCTCATATAGGTCTTTCCTGTCTTATCATTTTTTGTCATTTGTGCTAACAGCAATTCTTTTAGAAAACCAGCTTATTTAGTTTTTAATTGTTTTTCTGCTTTTACTTTTACTTATTTCTGCTTTTCTTTTGTTTAATATCTACTACTTGATTTAGTTTCCCTCCCTCTTACTTTTTAAGGTAGAAATTTAGACTATTGATTTGAGATTGTTCTGTGTTTCTAATGTGAGCATTTAGTGTTATAAATTTCTTTCTTATTACTGTGTTAGCTGCATCCCACATACTTTAATATGCTATGTCTTCATTTTGAGTTTCATATATATTTTAGGTTTCCTTTTTCATCTTGCATTATTTTGCAGTATATTGCTTAATTTTTAACTTTTCAGATATTTTCTTATTGTCTTGTTATTGATATCTAACTTGATATCTTATTGTCAGAGAATTTTAATTCTTTCAGATTTATTGAGATCTGCTTCATTGCCATGGATGTGGTCATTCTTGGTGAATATTTCCTGTCTATGTTTTTAAATATATATTCTATTAGTGGGTAAAATATGCTAAAATAGTTAACCGTATCTGGTTGGTTGATTGTGTTTTTCACATCTTCCATATCCTTATGAATTTCTCTTTTACAATTATATCAGATATTGAGAGTAAGATGATGGAATATTTGTTTGTTTGTTTTTGAGACAGTCTGTCACCTAGACTGGAGTATAGTGATGCTATCTTGGATCATTGCAAACTCCCCCTCCTGGGTTCAAGTGATTCTCCTGCCTCAGCCTCCTGAGTAGTAGAGATTACAGGTGTGTGCCACCACTCCTGGCTAATTTGTGTGTGTGTGTGTGTGTGTGTGTGTGTGTGTGTGTGTGTGTGTATATATATATATATATATTTTTTTTTTTTTGAGTAGAGATGAGGTTTAGTTATACTGGCGAGTCTGGTCTCAAACTACTGACCTTATGTAAGTGCCTGCCTAGGCCTACCAAAGTGCTGAGATTACAGGCATGAGCCATAGCACCCGACCAGATGTTGGAATTTCTAACTCCAGTTATGGATTTGTCTATTTTTTTCAACTCATCAGTTTTTGCTTCTTGAGGGTTCTGTTTGGTGCATGCACGTTTAAGATTGTTATGTCTTCTTGCTGGATTGATACTTTCTTCATTACATACTGTTGCTTTCTGCTTCTAGCAATTCTCTTTGTTTTGAAACTTATTTTATCTATTACTAGTGCTGCCAATTCTGCCGTATTTTATTAATGTTTGCATGCTAAATCATTTTTATTCTTTTACTTTCAATTTACTTGTGTCTTTGAATTTGAAGTGAGTTTGTTACAGTCAGCAAAATCTGATATATCTCAGAATTTACTTTTCCATGGTCAGCATTAAATTTTGAGAACTTTGAAAGGTAATCTGCCCACAAACAATGGTTTAATGCATACATTTACATATTGTAAGACTGAGTGAATTTTGCAAATATTGTAAACATTTTATGTATTTCTTCTTTTATTTTCATGCATAATATGTGCATATTTACCCAAAATTTTATCGACTTGCATGGTGAATCTAGTCAAATGTAAGGAAACTGATGATTAAATATACATGAAGACTTAAGTAACCACAGACGTGTTAAAGAGCTAATGACTCCAGACTTAGATTTAGTCCTCCTGTCCAAGTAGTTAAATTTACAAGATGTTTAGGATATATTAAGATCCATAATGACATAAGTGCATATTTTTGTTTCTTTAGAGATAGGATTGTCACATTGCCTTGCAAAAGGCATTAAAGTGAAACACCATTAAGACTTTGAATATATTGAAGTCTGGAGTTAGTGCCTCAGATACACATACTTAATCCCAGATTTCCAATTTTATTAGCAAAATAAGAGTGGATTTAGAGGTTGGCACACAATAACAAAGCCTGAGAGATGAATTCATAGAAGCAGGAATTGAAAAGACTAAGAATTTCCAAAATATTCAGAATTCTCATGTGTGCACCACCGTGCATTTGTATATTTCACAGTGGAAATTTATTATCATGTATCTTATATCAAAAGCCACATAATAATGAGGAGAATTTATGAAGAGAATGAAACACAAAAGAAATGAGACGACTCAAGTGTTAAATGTCACCAGGCCATGAAATGAGAACCATTTTGCCAGTAGGATCAGGATTCTTTGGCTGTCTGGTCACTGATCCCTGAAATCAAACCATTGGCCGATTCCCTGGAGAGAGCACGGACAGTGTTCATTGTCAGCTCTTCTGTTGTCCTTCCTTCTGTGGCCAAACTCCTTTGGATCAATGCATTCTTTGTATATAGAAATAGTTTCCATCATTTATATTATCGCCCCTTTCTCCTGGAAACCATTGCTTCATTTTTTTTTAATTTTGAATATGTAACGGCATAATAGCTTAACACTAACAAAAGCAATTTCATTATCGCAAGGTAAGGGTAAACTTAATTGTAGATTCAAAATGCTGAAAATAATGCCAAGGTTGTGATGCCCACTGTTACATATCTCAAGTTCAAATCTCCTGCAGAACCTGTTTTATAGGATGAGGTTCAGAACACAAATTCCAGACAGACTGCTTGAGTTCATTTTCCATCTATAGCAACTTATTAATTGTATAACTTTGGGGAATTCAGTAACCTTGTTATGACTCTGTCTTCTCATCTGTAAAATGGTGACAATGATGGTACCAGCTAACTCTGGGGTTGTCATATGATGAAATGTGGAAATACCTATAAAATAATCTACACAGTGTTTGGCACCAATTAAGAACTCAATAGATGTCAGCTATTTGTAGAAACTGTCAGCATCAAGTGTAAGATGACTAAAACAGAAGCTTTGATTCCCATATTCATACTTAAAGATAGTTTTGCCTTGTCTTTGGAAATGACATCAGCTCAGTTTCCCAGGACCATAAATTTGTCATGGATGTATCTTTCTCCACTTCTCTCCTCCTCTCCAGCAGAAAGCTCTTCATTCTCTCTCTCTAGATTATAACTAAATCCATCTCCTTCTCCTTACCTCAATTGCTCCCACTATCATGCATACATGGACTTGCACATTCACATCCTAATGAACTTTCCTGTTTGCACTTTTTACCCCTGCACTTTCTTTCATCTGAAAGTTAGAAAAAGTCATCTTTTTAGATTCAGATATTTACTGTCACCCTCAATGCTGATGATCTCTGAAAACTTCCCCTGTGGCCTGTGTGGCCATCCACAATCTGGCCCTGCCCACACCTCCAATATCATCTGTCCTGTGTGTGGGTTCCTGTAGTTCTTGAATACATCCAGTTCATTCCTATCTAAGGGCCACCACTTGTTCTGTTTTTCTGCCTGCAGGCTCTAACTGGACAGGTACCTCTGACTCCTTCAAATCATTTTGGTTCCAGCTCCCCTGATGGCTTCTCAAGGAGCTGACTCTTGACAACTATGTCTGAAATGCCTTCTAATCCTGATGCTCTTGTCCACATCATCGTGTTTTATTGTCTTCAGAGCAGTCACAAATTTCATACAGTATCTTATATTTATTATTTACTTCCCTCTCACTGGTACATTAAAATGTGAATTCCCTTGTAATGTTAAGTGCTTAGGACAATGGTTGGCATACAGGGATTCCTCAGTAAATGTAGAAGAAAAAATTTAAGAAGAAATATAAAGCTGTACAGTGAGTAATTAAATATTATTGAGAAAATTCCATAAGGTTTCGGTTTTGGGTTACCAGCTTAAAACATTTATTCAAATATCATAATTTTATAAAATAACTAATTTACATATCAACAGGTGATTTTCAAGTAAGTGAATTGGATTATGTTGCATATTTAATAAAATGTGATACATTGAATTTACTGTAATTATGAAATGTCTTTCACTAATGTCTGGAAAAAGATGATGTAAAGTATCATGTTTTTTATCTTATTTTTGTTTAGCTGTTTGCAGAATAAAAATAATTTTAATTTTACATAACAGATATCCAGAGGCAAGCAAATGAACAAATACAAAGATGCATAAATAAACTGAAGAAATAAATCGGCATTTTAATTTCAAATCCAATTTAGTGATACTGAGTTGTCACCCATTTCTCTGGTTACAACCTATCAAAAACAGCAAATTCTAATTATATACTACTCTTAAGAAAAATATGTGACTCTATTGTATTTTTCTTTTATTGCATCTTACAGAATGCTATAAAATTCTTATT
This sequence comes from Cheracebus regulus, assembly GCA_963574635.1. NCBI lineage: Eukaryota > Metazoa > Chordata > Mammalia > Primates > Pitheciidae > Cheracebus > Cheracebus regulus. The sequence goes on along the minus strand of CAUYQU010039952.1, from coordinate 10,673 downwards.
CAAAAACTTGTTTCAGGAAATATTATAGAAGTTTTCAGAATCATTTCAGAACATTTGACCACTGATTAAACAGAATGTTATGCATTTTGTTATAGGTGCTCTGGTAGTTTAATAAAAATACATGAGCTTATGTTCTTAAATATGCTGTTTAACCAATGTGGAAAGTATTTACCAAAGAGGGAGTACATTAAAATTTGTTTTGTTTTATTTTTGTAGTGAGAACTTTCTGGAAATAGGGTCAATAGTAATGCTTAGAATAACAACAAAATGTCAAGTTTAAAAATAGTAAATTATTTTCCTTTTCTCCTCCCTCCATTTTTGTGTATTTATATATCTATGCTATAGCCATGAAAATGTTTCCAGGCAGAAATGAGTGCAGACATTGAAGTAAAAACATTTGAGCTCATAATTCATTTCCCATGTTCCACGTTTTAAATCTGCAGTGAAGAATAAATAGAAACTATCTTTACTTCAATGTTTAAAATAATAGAGGATTTAATGGAAATATTTTAATTGCATGATCTTCACTTATCTTGCCAGACAATTCCCACTGCACATTGACTTTGTACTGCTCTGTCAAACTAGCTAGTAACCGGTGGGTTCTAACACTTACTAAACAATTTATTGGAAAATCCTCAAACGGAAATAAAAAACAGTGAAGAAAATATTGTAGTCTTATGTGGAAAACTCCACTGGAAAAAAAAAAGATAATGAATTTGATTATAGCTGTAAATAAACACCAGGAATATCATTAACCATTACTTATCCTGTCATCAGTTCTTTTCTTTTTTTTTGAAAGTCATGTAAAGCCATTCTGCTGTTACCAACAGTCGTCTTAGATTTGTCTTAAATGTGCCTCCTCTTATGAAAGACACCACAGGGCTATGTGATTTTGCATTTAGTATTTTTGCTGTCTCTCTTTCATTAGTTTGGTATGTCTCCATGCAAGCAATTCCAATAAAGTTTTACAAACTTGAAAACATTCTTATTTCCCACATATGTGGTTTTTTTTTTACCAGTTTATTTCAAAATCCAAACTAATGCCATTACTTTAAAAATCGGACTATTAATTTACACACCATTTAACTTTCAATTGCATTCTGAACCTAATTTAACTTTAAATTTACCTTTAAGCCATTAAGAAAATAAGATGAGTCGAAATACAATTGTAGGCCATATGGTTGTTTCAGGTCTCTCCATTTCTGATGTGGGATTTTATTGTGAATGGGCTTGTTTACTTAGTTCACTGTGAAATTAATCGGTTTCTGGAACTACCCTTCTAGCTCTTACGTTTTGTTAATACTTTTTTAGTCTTCCCTTGACAATTTGCAAGTTGCTCTCTTTTGACCTCTTTTCAAAATATAGTTCTGTAGTCATCAATCATGTATTATCTCTGTTAGGTAAAAACTCGCAGTTGACCAACTTTCTCTGTTTGAGAATCCATACCTTGATTTCAATTTCCTTGGCTGATGTCTTCAGCATGAGCTCCTGTAGATGCTGCTTCCAGTTGCACGGATTGCTTAGGGTCACCCACAGACTACCTGGAATGACGCAGTGCACACAGACCCCCCTGTCTGCAGTACTGGGGCATGCAGCCTGCTGGGGCCTGTTGCAGGGTTTCCATCAACAGTTACTGCATGAATGATTGCAGGTATCTTTTTTTGTTGTTTTTTGGAGACAGAGTCTTGCTTTGTGGCCAGGCGCCAGGCTGGAGTGCAGTGGTGTGATCTTGGCTCACTGCAACCTCTGCCTCTCATGTTCAAGCAATTCTCCTGCCTCAGCCTTCCAAATAGCTGGGATGACAGATGCACACCACCACGCCCAGCTAATTTTTATATTTTAGTAGAGACGGGTTTCACCATGTTGGCCAGGGTGGTCTTGATCACTTGACCTTCCTCAGGTTCCCAAAATGCTGGGATTACAGGCGTGAGCCACCGTGTCTGGCCAATTGCAGGTATCTTTTAGACAAATTTAGATTTTTTTTCCCCCTAAAGATTCCTTTACATGTATTTCATCATCTTCCCATGTCCAGGCACACCCAAACATTCCAGTAACAACAAAAATCAGACAAAATACCTGGGAAAGCTTCCAAAATAAATCTGAGGGTTTCCTATAGAGAAAAGTACAAAACTTTGTTCAAGGATATAACAAATATAAAGGAATAGAACGTGATCAGTTTTGTTCCTTGATCAGTGATCTACCTGAGAATATTTCCGTCTTCTCATATTGCAGATTCAGTGAAATCCTCATTGTAACCTCAGTGGGATTAGTGGGTCAGACTGGAGAGAGGTTCTGGGAATGCTACTGTCACATTCATCAGGAATTATCCACGGGCAGACTACCAGTGTGTGGTATCCCTGCTAATTGTAGCTTTTCTTACCAGCAGACTTGCACTTTCTTCTCTTCCTCAGGGCAGTGGAAGCACACAACGGTAGTCACTTTCCTAAGTGAAAAATCATTTCCAAGGTGTTTGACACAAAGAGATCCTGAGGACATTTGCTGTGGTCTTTGTTTGAGTACTGCAAACTCAGTGAGCTGGGCCAGGGCTGCGGGAGGTAAAGTTCCAGCCACATACCCACCCCTGCCAGCCAGGACAGTGCCTAGCTCCCTTCCCTTGAGGTAGGTTTTCTAGTAGCATGGAGCACTTTCTCAACAGTTTCTGCTACTGTTTATCTTACTTATTATCTATCTATTCTACACAAATGGATACCCAATTGTGGTAGGATTTTTTTTTCTATTGATTCACTCCAGTATCTGCAGTGCCTGAAACAATCCACGGTACACTCTGTGGCAGCTGCTCAATGTTTAGTGGATGGTTTTGATTTTGCTTTTGCTCAGCTGACGTTAATAGTCTCTTCCCCCTGCTGCTGCTGTCTTGTCAGTCACCTCCCTGTGTGTGTTCCTAAATCTATTCACAGTTACAATTACTTAAGACATCATTTTTAAATTGCATGTTTTATAAAGCTATCATGTGTGAGCTCTTCGTTGCAATACGTAGTTCTTGACAAAACTGAAAACGAGCAAAAAATTATATCTTAGTTATGATTTATAATTTGTCTGTTTTCTCCAGATAATTGTCACTACCGCTTATAAACTTGTATCCAGTACCTTCCTTCCAATGCTAGATGCGAGGGTGACAGATGTGGTTTATAAAGGAAAATGTATGTAAATTAAGTATCTAAGAACAGAAAAGGGAAATGAAGTTTGGGCTACGAGTGAAAGTGAACTCTGCGATGTGCTGGCGCCAGGCTCTTGCAGGAGAGCACACTATGCATGTTTCCTCCAATCATGGGCTCAGTGGCGTCATGTTGGTGGCTTGAATTTGGCCAGTTTAGGAGTATTTATATCACAAAATCCACAAGTGCTGCAAATCAGAACTTTTCTTTTCCAGAATGCTGGTTGATAAATATTAGTCTCAAGATTTACCAGAACACTATACAAATAATTCAGTGATCATAATGTTATTATCCACAGAATATTTACTGGCGTGGAAAAATGTTTACAATAAAATTGGTATTTGAAATTGTTTATTGCGAAAAATTGTGTAGTGAAACTATCTTAAAAACACACACATTACTAAGATATGAAGTGTTCTCTCTGGGCCATGGGAGTGGGAGCAATATTTTTTGCTGTCTCTCTAGCAGTAATACACAGCTTCGCAACAAGATACCTTTCCTTTCAAAGCCCCCACTGTGTTCTCTTTCCTCCTGACTTCTCCCAGGGTGCCCGTCATGAATCCCTGGTGTGAATCACATGCTTTGTTCCTGCCCTGCTGCTTGCTCTGTGCTCAGCTTGCTGCACAATCCTCCACACTTCCTGCTACAGTTTACTCAGGGCTCTCTACGCCAAGCTTGGTCAAGCTTCTCTCCTCCTGCAAGTCTGTTCTAAGGCTCCCTTGGGACTGGATCTGCATCTGCGGCCTGTGGGTGCTTCTCTGAGGACGAGTCAGGCTGTGCAGCCGGTGGTCTGTTCTTGTCAGTTTCTTGTCTTGTGACCATGTGTGGGGCTGTATTGGCAGTAAAACACCCACAATACTGAGAACATTCAATAGATGTTTGGTCAAATAGTGAAGAATAAATGCATGTGATACTAAAAATATAATCATTACAATAGTTAATATGGTATTTTTATGCAAATCAATCTTTTTATAATATCTCAAGAAGAAAAACACATGCTCACTGGGGAATATTAAAAACAGATCTTAGCTTGTAGGGGTTATTCAAATATGGAGGAAAAAAATAAACATTTGAAAAAACCCTTGGGCTTTCGTGCTTTCTTTCTGTCTCTTTGAAAATCAAGAAGAAAAATGGTTCCATACTCGGACTTCCATAATTTGAAAAAAAATAGCTTTTCTTTTGTTATTCTAACTTTTTTAAAAAGTTTTGGAAACTGTATTGAAAATGTATCATCCACTAAATACTGAAAGCATTTTGTTGTCTTCTTGTGAACAGATGCAATCATAAATTCAATCTGATTTTTTTCCTCTATGAAATAAGACCATTAAATCAGACAACATAAATAGCCATGCACCTGTGAATTACTGGTCAGGCCAAATGACTAGTTTTAGAATCCAAATTCCACAAAAGCAAGCTGGACAGGGACTTCGTGTTAGAGATTTGAAATGGAAATGAAAATGAAAACAAAAACAAAAAGAAATAGTATCAGCTCCATTCTGCAAAGCACAATTGAGTTTTCTGGTCAGATTCTCTATTGCTGCATAACACAATACCCATGGAAGTAAGTGGTTTAAAACAGCCATCATTTTATTATATCCGGTGAATGTGTGAGTTAAGAATTCAGACAAGTCCTTCTCAGTCAGGTTTCTACCCCAGAGGTTGCAATTCTTGGTCAAAATGTGTCCAGTTAGTGGCTAGGCTGCTCTGGTGAGTGAGACATGGCTGTCTTCACATGCAAGGTGTCCTGTTGGGGAGGGCTGGGCTGAGCCCTTTCCATCTCCCTCTTCATGGAGACTAGGACTTGCCACAGTCATTTAGCTGCGTGGTTGTTATTCTTACCTGGAAAGTTAGAGCTCCAAAGGAGAGAGTTCAAGAGGCAGGAACTGGAAACTATCCTTGTTTTAAGGTCTGGACTCATAAACAGATACAATCTACTGACTCTGCACTCTGTTGGCCAAGGTAGTCACAGAGATTTCTCAGATTCAAATGGAGATCCCAACTCCTGAGGGAAGCCTACAAAAGAATCTGTGGACCTCATTAGTCCACCACACATACATGAACTTATTTTTTCTATTTTTGAGACAGAATCTTGCTCTGTTACCCAGGCTGGAGTTCAGTTGCATGATCATAGCTCACTGCTGCCTTGAACTCCTGGGCTCAAGACCTTCTCTCACTTCAACCTCCTAAAGTAGCTAGGACTAATTTTCTTAAATTTTGTTCAGAGATGGGGTCTTGATATTTTTCCCAGGCTCATGAACTCTTTCTAAGATATAATGAGATTATTAAAATATATATATTTTGAAGAGAATATTAGTGCTAAAAAAACTGAGATGAATTATGCAACAATATAACGTTTCAGCTGATACATTTTTGCCATCCAGGAGAGATAAGCATCAATGATAAAATATAAAAATGTTAAGAGCTGATTCATCTTTTGTCTTTTTGCATTAAAGAATATTATTTCCTTGCTATTCTATACATCATTCCTAGAAGCTTAAAGTATCAAATATAGCAAAATGGGTCCCCCAGTGTGATTTGTACCAACTGATTTTTGAACATATTTTTGAAAGTCAAATATCAGAAAATTAAATAGCAGATTACAATGTACTATCATGGCTAAGAGCTTGAGCTTTCAATTCAGACAGACATGGATGTATTTGCCTTTGACAAGTAATAGATCCCTTGGACAAGTAACATGTGAATTTTGATTGCCCACTGTGGTAAGTGGAGGAAAAATAGTAACTGCCATAGAGAGTTGTTGATTATTAAATGAGAATATATATGAAATACTTAACATAGTGCTGAGACATATAGGTATCCAATAAGTGATATTATTTTTACAAGTGATACAGAGTGGTTCTATTCCATTTTACAGGTTATAACATTAAATACAAGTTATTCTTTAGGAGGAATACACTAAATAAACATATAAAATTCTAATTGTGACTTATGCAGTTAATACTTGCTTAAGCTCAGTCTTTTTAACCAGGAAAACAATAGTAGAAATCCAAGCGTCTTCCCTTTCATTAGTTAACTGCCTATATTCATTTCATAAGGCTGTGGTAGCAAAGTATATATAATACTTTATTGTGAATAAAGTTAATTCAGTAGAAAATACTGTACTTTTATCTTGAAGTTTCTGAAGATGATGTATACTCTCAGAAGAGTTAAGTTATGTGAGAGGAAATCTGATCATCACTAAAACTAAAATATATGCTAACTTTAATACAGGCATACCTCAGATATATTGTGGGTTCAGTTCCAGTCCACAGAAATAAGGTATATTGCAATAAGGCAAATCACAGAAATATTTTAGTTTCCTAGTGCATATAAAATTAATGTTTACATTATACTGCAGTATACCAAATGTACAATAAAATTATGTCTAAGAACAATGTACATAATTTAAAATACTTTGTTACTAAAAACTGCTAACAATCATCTGAGCCTTCAGTGAGTCATAACATTTATTTCAATGGAGGGCCCGGCTTCCATATTGAGGCTGCTGACTAGTCGGGGTGATGGCTCCTGAATGCTGGGATGGCTGTTGCAATTTTCTAAAATGAGACAACACTGAAGTTTGCTGCATCAATTGATTCTTCCTATTATAAAAGATTACTCTGCTGTAATCCCAGCATTTGGGAGCCTGAGGCAGGCGGATCACGAGGTCAAGAGATCAAGACCATCCTGGCCAACATGGTGAAACCCTGTCTGTACTAAAAAAAAAATACAAAAATTCACTGGGCGTGGTGGTGCACGCCTGTAGTCCCAGGTACTTGGGAGGCTGAGGCAGGAGAATTGCTTGAATTCGGAAGGCGGAGGTTGCAGTGAGCAGGGATTGTCCCATTGCACTCCAGCCTGGCGCCTGGTGACAGAGTGAGACTCTGTATCCAAAACAAAAAAAAATTACTCTGTAGTATGCAACTCTGTTTGATGGCACTTTATCTCAGAAGAAGTTTTTTTGTTTTGTTCTGTTTTTGGAGACGGAGTCTTGCTCTGTCGCCAGGCTGGAGTGCAGTGGTGCAATCTTGGCTCACTGCAACCTCCACCTCCAGGGTTCAAGGATTCTTCCACTTCAGCCTCCCGAGTAACTGGGACCATAGGTGCGTGCCACCATGTCCGGCTAATTTTCATATTTTTAGTAGAGATGGGGTTTCACCATGTTGGCCAGGATGGTCTCAATCTCTTGATCTTATGATTCGCCAGCCTCAGCCTCCCAAAGTGCTGGGATTACAGGTGTGAGCCACCACACCTGGCCCAGAAGAACTTTTAAAGTTGGAGTCAACCATCTAAAACCCTGCCTCTAGTTATTAAACAAGTTGATACAATATTCTAAATAGCTTATTTTAAAAATGTTCATGGCATCTTCTTCAGGAATAGATTCCATCTTGAGAAATCACATTTTTTGCTCATCCATAAGAAGCAACTCCTCATCAAATCAAGTTTTATCATGAGATGGATAATTCACCAGTTCCCACATCTTCAGGCTCCACTTCTGATTTTAGTTCTCTTGCTATTTCCATCATATGTATGCTTACTTTCTCCACTGAAGTCTTGAACCCCTCAAGGTCATCATGAGTCTTGGAATCTACTTCTTCCAAACTCCTGACAACATTGCAATGCTTACCTCTTCTCATGACTTCTGAATGTTATTGATGGCATTTAGAATGATGCATTTTTCCAGGTTTTCAATTTACTTTGCCCAAATCCAACAGAAGAATCACTATAGCCTTAGATATTGTATTTCTGAAATTATAACACCTGAAAGTCAAAATTACTCTTCGATCCATGAGCTAAAAAGTGGATGTTGTGTTAACAGGTATGGAAATCACATTAATCTCTCTGTATGTCTGTCTTAGAGCACTTGGGTATTCACATGCATTGTCAATAGCAGTCTGTTTTTGAAAGAAATCTTTTGAAAGAGATCTTTTAATTTTTACTTTTCTTTTTCCCTGAACAGTAGGTCTTGACAGTGGACTTAAAATATTTAGTGGATCATACTGTCAACACATGTGCTGTTGTCCAGCTTTGTTGCTCCATTTCTAGAGCACAATCGTAGTATGTTTAGCATTGTTCTTAAGGGCCCTCAGATTTTCAGAATGGTAAGTGAATGTTGGTTTCAACTTAAAGTCATTAGCTGAATGACCTCCTAACAACAGAGTCAGCTTGAGACTACTCATCTCTAGTTATGAAAGTCCTAGATCACCTCTTCTTCCAATATAAGGCTGTTCCATTTACACTGAAAACCTGTTGTTTAGTGTAGCCACCTTCATCGTCACTTACCTTAGGTAAATCTTCTAGGTAACTTGTTACTGTTTCTCCCTTAGTACTTTTATCTTATGGTGACGGCTTCTTTTCTTAAACTTCATGAATCAGCATCTGTTAGCTTCAAACTTTTCTTCTGTAGCTTCCTCACCTCACTCAGCCTTCATAGAATTGAAAAGAATTATGGCCTTGCTGTGGATTAGGATTTGGTATAAGAAAAGTTGTGGCTAATTTGATCTCCTGCCTATCTAGATGACTAAAACTTTCTTCATATCAACAACTGTAGAGTTATGAACTTACCTCATTTCAATATTGTTGTGCCTTTGGATCAGAGAGTTCCAAGTAGAGTGAGAGAGCTAGAGAAACAGCTGGTTGTTGGAACAGTCAAAACATAAACATTTATCAATTAAGTGTGCAGTTGTATATGGTCGTGATTTGTGGCACCCCAATAATTACTATAGTAATGTTAAAGATAACTGATGACAGATGACCACAACATAAATAATAATAACATAATTAATAAACATAAATAATGATAAAAATGTTTAAAAATTGCTATAATTACCAAAAGATGACACAGAGACACACAATGGTGCAAATTAACCACAAACCTTCAATTTGTAAAAAAAAAAAAAAAAAAAAAATGCAGTATCTGCAAAGTGCAATCAAGTAATGTGTAGTAAAATGAGGTAAGCCTGTGTAAGCTTGATAGATAGAGCCTAAGAAATTTTCCAGCAAGCCAAAAGGCTGGCATTGATGTGAGCTTCAGTGAGCAAACTCCACATGCTAATTATGTTGAGATTAAACGTTTTTTCTCAGTCATACATCTGGCAAGGATTGTTCTTTAGGTAACATACTAAAATAATTAAAAAAAAAAACTCCTGAGTTCTTTTGAGAGTTGGTTTATGAGTATTAACAGTACATTAGTATAATATTAATGATTAATGTTAAATATTGGATGATGTAGGTTCTATGAAAATGTATTAATTCCAATGCAATGAATTAATCTAGAATAAGATTGTTTTTTCCTAGAAGAATCATTTTGAGTGGACTATAAAATATGACCACAAAATTACCTTGATTACTATTAAAATGAAAAACTGCTAAGGATAAACACAAATCAAGAAATAGAAGCTGATATATATTTAGGCCTACATATTTTATCATAAAAATATGAAAAATTTCAGGTGACTAAATAGGTTTCTCAAATCTTTCTCTTGGCTTTTATCTTATATATGTAGGAACCTTGCTTTCTATTAAATTATAGTAATTAAACTTTCATATACTTCTAAGGTACAATATTTTGAGTTCCTTGGAAAAAACAACTTCACAATAATCATTATAAATTATAACACTGCATTATTTATAATGTTTACTGTACTTAGAAGTGTTAATGGGTGATAACTCAGGAGCTATCCAGGACTTTATTTTTGTATGTTTTTTAAAAAAACATTTAAGTATATTTAAATCAAAATTATGACTAGCCAAAGTCAATCTAAATGGATAAAATATAAAATAAGAAGAATAGGGAGAGAGATCCAAGATGGCCACATAGCAGTAGCTCAGGATTATAGCTCCCAGTGAAACCACAGAGAGTGAGTGGATGCCGCAACTGCAGACGAATTTTTGATGCCCACAAACTGGGAGTTTCCTGGCGAAGGAGCCACATGGGTCACCAGCGCGAGGCTTTTGGCCAGCGCAGCGCTTCTCGGTGCGGAGTGGATGGGACAGGGTGCCCTTTTAGTCGGGCTCCGCTGGTGCAATCCCCACAGGGAGAACAGCAATTGGAAGCGCTGAGGACTGAGAGCAAGCACAGCTGAACCTGGGAAGCACAGCAAGCACAGCTGAACCCAGGAAGGCCCAGCTCTGAGGGGAAGGGGCGTCCACCAAAGGAAAACTAAGAAACAGAAGAAACTTCATCACCAACAAGCTGGACATCCACTCAGAGACCCAATCTGAAAGTCAGCAGCTACAAAGAGGACAGGGGGATAAATCCACAAAAATGGGAAGAAACCAGTGCAAAAAGGCTGAGAACACCCGAAATCAGAATGCCTCTCCTCCTACACGGGATCGCAGCTCCTCATCAGCAAGAGAACAAGCCTTGACGGAGGATGAGTGTGATGAACTCACAGAATCAGGCTTCAGAAGGTGGATAATAAGAAACTTCTGTGAGCTAAAAGAACATGTTCTAACCCAATGCAAAGAAACTAAGAACCTTGAAAGAAGATTTAA
>CAUYQU010039951.1:0-24223 GCA_963574635.1 Cheracebus regulus | reverse complement strand
ACCACACCTAGCTAATTTTGGTTTTTTTAGTAGAGATGGGGATTCATCATGTTGGCCAGGATGGTCTCAATCTCTTGACATCATGATCCACCCACCTCAGCCTCCCAAAGTGCTGGGATTACAGGCATGAGCCACTGCACCCAGAAAAACCTTAACCCCTTTAAAGCTCAGTTTTGCTAAGTAATCAAAAAAGATCCTTGAATTTCAGTAGACAAAGGCAGTGTACAGGGTTATGGGTGTACACACATGATGACACTGGACATATCTCCACTGGCCACGTGATTACACATTAAAATGGCATCTTTAGTGACCAGAATGCTAGTGTTCTAGAAGGTATACGAAGCACTCCTGGACTTGAGACAAGAACATTGTTGTGTAGAAATTTCATTGATTGTGTTAAAATTATTATCTCTGGGCCAGAGAACACATGGCATGGCCTTCAGAATGAGATGGGCTTTAATTGGATGCAAGATCTCAATACTTACTAGCTAAGTCACATTAGACAAAGTGCTTCATCATTCTGAGATTCATTTTTTTTGTTTGTTTTTTGAAATGGAGTTTTGTTCTTGTTGCCCAGGCTGGAGTGCAATGGCGTGATCTCGGCTCACTACAACCTCCACCTCCCAGGCTTAAGTGATTCTCCTGCCTCAGCCTCTTGAGTAGCTGGAATTACAGGGATGCACCACCACACCCTGCCCATTTTGTATTTTTAGTAGATATGAGGTTTCTCCTTGTTGGTCAGGCTGGTCTCTAACTCCTGACCTCACGTGATCTGCCCACCTCAGCCTCCCAGAGTACTGGGATTACAGGCATGAGCCATCATGCCCGGCCTAAATAACATGTTTTTAAAAGTCATATTGTCCTACAATATCCATTTGTCTTGCATATTTAGGAAACTGAGAGTTTTTTTTTATTATAAAACATGCTGACATATGGGAAATAGGATGCAAAGTGTGCACAAATGTTTTAGACACAATTTGAGGTTTCCAAGAGATTTTGTGCTGGGGAGGCTGCTTGCTACAAGCTCCCAAAGCTCTGGGAGGACGTAGTATTCATCCTCCCTCAGTGCAGGCTGTGAGGCAAGAAGCCTTGGGGAGCACTCAAGTCTTGGGCTTTTAGCATAGAGTGTTCAGGTCTTTATAGTTTGAACCCATGGCACAGAGAGGTCATGGGTCTCTGGCTTCCTGTGACTTTTGCCTTCCCTGCCAAAAGAAAATATAATCCTTCAAAGCAAGAAACTTGACGGCATGGGTAACCCCAGCCCTGGAATCTGCCCAGAGCTTGAGAAGGAAGGAACAATGGTCCTCCAGCTACCTCACAGGGCTGGCACAGGCGGTCACTGCCCTTTGTGGATCACCAAGCTGTGTTGGGCAACCTGAACCCCATCTGCGAGAATGCAAGTAGGAAAATACAAAAGTCTTTACATGAGCCTGACAAGGCAGATGCAGCAGAAACCTCCAGGAGGTAACTACCCAGTCTTGCACCTATGGTGGGGAGAGAGCATACAGGTGATCATATGTACTTACACTCTAGGGTCACCAGGTGGCACTATGACCTCGTGTGTGGCTCTGAAAAGGAAGACTTGGAAGGAGTTCATCACAGCTAACGTTTAAAAAGCCCCTACTATTTGCCAAATCACTCACCCCTGGCAACAACCTGCTGGGGATTCTTATTATATGTCTTTTAAAGAGAAGGACATGGAGACATGAATTATCTTGCCAAATAGGACCTAACAGTGTGGCTGCAGAACCCACATGCATAGATTGAACAAATGTGTATTGAGCACCTGCCTTGTGTGATTAAATACAGTTATGATTAATAATATAACAATGACAAATCACTGACACTTTGTAGACATAAGATTTTCTCTTTTGTAGGTTTCAGGCACAGAAATGTATATCCAATAATAGTGACATTGATCCCACTAGTTATGACAGAAATGATGATACATTTAAACGAGTTGGGTGTTTTAGAATCCTTGACAGAAACTGAATGAGGAAGAAAATTGTTTCCATTTCACACAAAAGGAAACTGAGATGAAGAGGGGTAAATTAAGGAAACTGAGATGAAGAGGGGTAAATTAAGGAAACTGAGATGAAGAGGGGTAAATTAATTTTGCATGGCATGAAGTAGAAATTCGAAGTATAGGAATTTGAACTTGCTTCTGACCTTTTCTAAGGCCCGCATGCTCTTGACCACTATAGGCTCAAGCATCACCTTGTTTTTCCATTCATTCAAGAAACTTTTTTAAACATTTAATTATCTAATAGATTGGCACTCATCATGAGCTTCTGTTCCTATTCTGCAGGAGGTGAAGCCCTCTATTGTCCTGACCCCACAGTTCCTGTCCCATGACCAGGGCCAGCTCACCAAGGAGCTGCAGCAGCACTTAAAGTCAGTGCCATCCCCCATGTGAGTACCTGAGGAAGGTGAGTGAGCGCAGATGGGGCCCAGTGCCCTTGAACAGTTCCTGGGTCTCTGCTGCCCCAAGTCTCACAGGGGGCCATGCTGGGGGAAGTATAGGCAGTCACAGTACTGGCTTTTTCTTCCTTTTTCCTTTCATGCAAGTGGCTTAGGGATGGGGTACAGTACTTGATTTATTTGGATAAAAACCACTATCTTGGTCAGAAACTCAAAAAGAATAATTGCTGGCATGTTAACCTAAATAAAAACAATGAGACAAGCGCCCAGCGGTACTTCAAAAGGCTAATTATCCTGCAAAATTTAGGCAGGAGTTGTGGCTCATGCCTGTAACCCCAGCACTTTGGGAGGCTAACTCAAGTGTATTACCTGGTCAGGTTGGTCAGGAGTTCAAGACCAGCCTGACCAACATGGAGAAACATCATCTCTACTAAAAACACAAAATTAGCCAGGCAAGGTGGCACGTGGCTGTAGTCTCAGCTACTTGGGAGGCTGAGGGAGGAGAATCGCTTGGACCTGGGAGTCAGAGGTTGAAGTGGGCCGAGATAGCGCCACAGTACTCCAGCCTAGATGACAGAAGGCAACTCTGTCTTAAAAAAAAATTATTTTGCAAAATTTGAAACAGAAATCAAAATCAGCAGCTTCTAAACTATTTTAACATGATTCATAATTAGAAATATATTCTATATTATAGTTCAATATTTTTGAAAATAATAAAATCACATTTATTTTACAATATGTAACACTTTTATTCTCCTTCATTTTTTTGAATGCTCTGTGCAATCTACAAAAAGTCCAATAGTAATAATTAAATTATTAAACATTGTCTTCTCATTTAAAATGATTTCATAAATGATCATTTGTTTTGAGATTATATGTGTGTGTATATATATATGTACATGACCTTGGCTCACTGCAGCCCCCATTTCCCAGGTTCACACGTTTCTTTTGCCTCAGTCTCCCAAGTAGCTGGGACTACAGGTGCATGCCACCACACTTGGCTAATTTTTGTAATTTTAGTAGAGAGAGGGATTTCACCATACTGGCCAGGCTGGTCTCAAACTTCTGATTTTGTGATCTACCCGCCTTGGCCACCCAAAGTTCTGGGGGTACAGGTGTGAGCCATCATGATGGGCCAGAGATAAAAAAATTTTTAGCAGTGTACTGTTAAGAGAAAAACACTGGATATGAAAGAATATTCATAGTCTTATCCTATCTGTTTAAATAAAGATTGAAAGCATACACAAATAAGTTTACATTTTTGTGGTAATACTTTGCTGCACTGTCTGAATACAGACAATCAGTATGCATTATGAAGTTCCATGGCTATTATAAAGTGCTCACTGTGTGTGCCAGGCCCTGGGCTCAATGCTCTACATGCATTTTTATTTTGTTTCATTCGCTCCACAACCTGAAGTAGTATAAAGAACCCATTTTACAGAGTTGAAACTGAGGCTCAGAGACAGAAAGTTAAATGCCTGAGGTTGCAGTTAATAAGAGGCAGAGCTGGAACTGAAACTTACATGTGTCTTACAACCAGTTCATGTTCTGATGGTAGGCTAGTCTGCTTCCCAGAGCATGGAATAGATGGTGCGTGCCTGCTAGGATGGACCAGGTATCATCATAGGTAATAAACATCTCCCAAAAATGAAAATTTACAACATTGAAGGCTCTTTGTCTGCTCATGCTGCGCATCCTCCATGGCGCTCCTGGGCCCTATGCTCCACACATCCCCTCATCTGCCACCAACATAAAGGAGTAGCTTCTATATGGGAGCTATCAACAGCTCTAGGAGATGAGGGAAAGAGTGGCCAGTCTCAATGGCTTCCAACTCATTTGCCTTGAGGTGACAGACTTCACTTCCACTCATATTTCCTGAGTCAAAGCAAATCCTGTAACTACCTCCACCTTCAAGGGGCCCAGAGGAGAACCACTTGGGGACACCATATGGTGTCAGCCTCTGTGGGAGACTGTGGAGGGGCAGAGGAGGAGAGTGGGGGAATTGATGGGAAATGATAGCAGGACGGATTCACCTCAGCTTTGCTCTATCCTCAACCAGGTGGAGTTTGTCCCAGAGCTGCGCAAAATCAGCAGCAGCATGATAAAACAGGGTAAACATCAGAAAAAGGAGTTTGTTCAGATGTGATCAGTAGTGAGCTCAGAATCAGCTGAGTGACACTGAGTTAGTAAATCTCTGACTGCCTCAGTTACCTTGTATGATAGTGGTGAAAATGGGAGCATTGAGAGCATTGATTTGGAAGGATATCAGGAGTGTGAACATTGAACATTTTAGTTCCTTTAAGTTAAATCCAGGCACTATCTTTCCTGCAAGTCTCCTGTTTCTTTCAGATTGCACAGCTGAGAGTGCTCAGATTAGGGCTGGAGGTCATAAAATATTGGCTCCCACACCAACATTTCCCCTGTGTCATGCGTGCATTCTGTGCACTTTCCTGTGCTAATCAGGTCCCAAAACATCGTGGGGCCTGATTCTTCCTCCTTGTTCCAGTGGCCCTGGGTGATTCAAGTGACCATTCAATGACCAAGACACAGAGGTCATAGAGTAATGCTCCATGAGACCCCAGGTGCCAGCCACTGCCCTGTCAAAGTGTGAGGCAAGGGACAGTGCATCATCTGTGGGGATGGTGGTCAGCCAGTTTTGGTGACTCTACTTGGTGGACAGATGATCCTACACCTATCACCTGTGATGGATCAAACAGCCACCTATGTGGCTGTTTGTCTTGCTGATGCTCCAGTGGCTGCCCCAGCATCCCTGCCTAGGCCCAGTGCCACTGAAAATAGACCTGGCCCCTGGGGACCCAGGAGTCCTACAGGACTCACTCAGCTGTCCCCAGGAGTCCCCAGATCCTCATTCTTATCAAGGACCTAGGAGCCCTAACCCCTGGCCCTTCCTCAACAGCCATAAATGATGATTTGCTGCTGTTATCATCATCACTGCCTTTAGTGGCCAAGGACCTTCCAAGGTGCCAGCTCTGGAAAGAAAGATGTCCTTGGGAGGTGATGACATTCGATACACAAGTGCTCAACAGGTTGCTTCCTCCTATCCTCAGACAGTCTTTGACACAGCCATTGACATTCACGTTGTGTGGAAGGAAACCAGCCCAGGGTCACACAACTGTCAGCAGCACAGCTGGTCTCCAATCTAAGGTGCCTGGCCCCGCCGCCATGAGGGACCTGCCTGCAAGGGAGGTTGACCCTGGCTTTGGGGAGCCTTTCCTGGGCTGCATGAATCACCTCCCCAGTTGGAGGCCCCAAACTCTGCTCATATCTCCTTCCTTGCCCTGTGTCTGCTTGGGCTATAATCAAGGTGACCCCAGCAACTCTTCATGGACATGATGGTACTCTCCGCCGTTCACTTTTGGGCTAATCTGACTTCAGCACCCACTTACTTGGTCTCTGCTTTTACAACCAAGACAATCCAAATCTGCGGCTCTTTATGCAGTTGACAGCATATGAATAGAATTGAATGCCATAGTTGTGTTATCCATGCTTTGTTTTTGTTTTCCTTGTGTCTCAGGGTTGTTTTTCTATTTATGGTAAAGGCATTGGCTTTCCATTTGTAGCATGAATAGAATATTTGCAGTTTACAATAACTTTATGGCATAGTAAATTGTAAGGAGATTTAAAGCAGTGGCTTTCACCTGTGAGAGGCCTGAGTGTGTCTGAGCACACTCTGTGTGATTAGGCAGAAGTAGGCCTTTGGGAAGTTTAGCTGAGGGTGGGTCCAGGAAAGATAATGGACAGTGGGGGTCTGACCTGGTCACCAGACCCCTGGATCCTGCTCACCTGCTTGGCACTCCCTAGCCATCACTCATGATGCTGCCCAACCCTCTGGGTATTGTGGCCAAATCTCCCAGGAGAGAGGCTGAGGAACTTTGTCTCTTGAAATGCACAGATTCCTTGGACATCCCTGGGAGCTCAACCATGAGAGGCAACTTGGTTTTCTCCCCTTCATTAGGGTTCAGAATTAAAAGTCCACCTTCACAGGCAGTAAGATAATATAGATAAGTGACACCATCACACTGTTTCAGATGTTAACATGTCTAGGTGTGTTAGGAGTGATTTGAGACCACACAACCTTGTGCCACACAGTGGAGTTCCCAGGCCAGAGGGTGACATTTGATTGCCATGTTATGATCTTTTCACTGAGGGTAAAGGCAGACTTGTTTCATTTTGGATTCTTTCTTCTGTTGATATCTTAAAAGGGCACTTTGAATTTCCAAGCATATAATAATTTTTGGTTAGCTTTTAATCATTGACTTCTAGCACAATTCTGTGATCAGAAGCCTGTGTGTGTGATTGGATTTGTCTGAAACATATTGAGATTTGCTTGATGAACAAAATAAGTTGGGTTAATTTTTGTAAATGTACCATGCATGCTTAAAACCAGTGTAGTGCCAACATGTTCCTGAGATACAGGATGATGGACAGATGGCTCCATGGTTGTGATGGAGATGGTTTTCTATTGGGACTTTCCACATCCTTCTGATGTTTTGTTGCTTAGAATATGAATGGCTGAGAGGGGGCCATGGAGCCTCCCACTCTGTTTGTGTGTGCAGTTCTTCCTGCCATCCTGCCATCATTTGTTTCTTGTGTTTTGCAGCGAAGACTGACAATGAGAAACCCTGGGAGCTCAGGAAGGAAGGAGCCGCCCAGAAGTGAGGACAGGGAGTTGGTAGGGAAGACCAGAAATCAGGTGTGTGAAGGTTCCAGAGAACCTTGGGAGGTGCATGGGGGGCTGAGATGGGGTAGGGGCATTGGAGGATGAAAGTGCTTCATGGAATGCCCACTGTGAGGTACCACGTTCCGGGGCCAGGGATTGATGGAGAGGGAGTATAAAGCCCCAGGATTGCTTAGGCAGCGCCCAGACAGCAGCAGGTGTGGTGGAAACCAGAGCCCTGGTCTCCATCTAATTGATCCTGAGCCTCCCGCTTCCTTGCCTCAGGCATCCTGTGGCTTCCCTGATAGACTTTCCCCCTGACTTGTAGCCGAACCTTCCACTAGCCCTTGAAGACTTAGTTTGAACCAGATCCTTTCCTAGAACCCCTCCTCCAGGTTCCCAACATCCCCTCTTCCCCTGCCTCCCCTTCCCTCCTCTTCCTTCCCATTCCCCTCCCCAACTCAGATCCCATCCCATCCTCATCCCCTTCCCTCCCCCAGCCCTAAGCCACCCCCACCTCTGTCCTGGCCACCTCAGGGCACCTGAGAGGACCAGAACATGCGGGTGCCATGGCTGCTCTTTTTGGCTCCTCCTGGGGTTTCCCAGCCATCAATCCACCCATGTGAGTAGACGCTGGATCTGTGGGGTTTCTTCTTTGTTATTGGGCTATGTCATGTAGCAAATTACACAGTGCAGGCCTGTAATTTCAGTGCTTTGGGGGGTTAAGGCAGGCAGATCACCTGAGTCCAGGAGTTTAAGACTACCCTGGACATCAGAGACAAACCCTATCTCTACAAAAGATTCCAAAAAAGATTAGTTGGACACCCACTGCACTCTTGTCTCAAACAAAATGAACCAAAACAAAGTGAAATGTCATTTTGAGTTTTGTGTCATCTGGTTTGATGACTTTTTAGGAACTTCTGAGTCATCCATGTCTTCTGCTCTTGGGGGCTGCCTCTAGGGAGTCTGTGTCCAGTCAGTGTGATGGGAGCTGAGAAGCCCATCAGATGGAGAGGAAAGGGCTGCACCTGCTGGGAGGTTTGCAATGTGGGAGTCACTAGGAGTGACATGATCAGGATGTGAATGAGGACTGTATTGTCCTTTGTTTTGTAAAATGCTTATGGTGCAGATCATTGATTGACCCAAAGGAGAAAGGGTCTTAAAGTCCCTGTATTATCCAAATATAAAGAAATGACAGGCCAGGTGTGGTGGCTCATGCCTGTAATTGGGAGGCTGAGGCTGGTGGATCGGTCGAGGTCAGGAGTTCCAGAGCAGCCTGACCAACATGGTGAAATCCTGTCTCTACTAAAAATATACAAAATAGCCAGGCATGGTGGCAGGTGCCTGTAATACCAGTTACTCAGGAGGCTGAGGCAAAAGAATGGCTTGAACCCAGGTGGCAGAGATTGCAGTGAGCCAAGATTGCACCACTGCACTCCAGCCTGGGTGACTGAGCAGGACACTCGCAAAAAAAAAAAATCACAAAAAAAATTTTTTTTTTTTTTGAGACAAATTCTCCCTCTTGTCTCCCAGGCTGGAGAGCAATGGCAAAATCTCGGCTCACTGCAACCTCCATCTCCCTCATTCAAGTAATTCTTCTGCCTCAGCCTCCTGAGTAGCTGGGATTCTAGGTGGTGCCTGCCACCACGCCTGACTAATTTTTGTATTTTTGGTAGAGCTGAGGTTTCACCATGGTGGCCAGGCTGGTCTGGAACTCCTGACCTCAGGTGATCTGCTAGCCTCAGCCACCCAAAGTGCTGGAATTACAGGCATGAACCACTGCGCCTGGCCTTTTTGTGATTTTTTTTTTTTTTAGAACATCAGCTATTGTTAGTGTTGATGTATTTTATGTGTGGCCAAGACAAGTTTCCTTCTTTTAATTATTGCCCAGGGAAGCCAAAAATTGGATATGCCTGCTTTACATAAAAAAAAAAGACACCCTACATTTGGAATGCCTAAAAACACTACCAGCCATGCAAAAAACATGACACTGGTAACTTCCGATCTTTCTTGAAGCATTGGAATCCCCTGGTAATATCTGAGGGGAGTGGTTACCTCTTGGAGGAGGTTGATGGTGTCTAAAGATTATCATTTTATACTTAAATATTGTAAATGTCACTGACCTTTTCATTATTTCAACTATTACTATTCCAGGCAATCAGTTTTCCAGCTGATTATTTGTATCCTGAGCATGACTTTCTTGGCGTTCTGTGGATGCTTATCACTATTGTGTTTCTGGGAGTTTCTACAGTTGGCCTTTTCCTCTGAAAAATTAGCTTGTGTAAGAGTATACTTACTTCCTGTAGAGGTATACTTGTAATCACACATAAGAAGAAATTATTTAAAACAATTCATGGTTCTGGACTTTATTATGCATATTGGGTTTTAGCAAAAACATCAAGGAAATGATTTACTAGCATAAGAATTATAAAAATATCTGCCATTTACATTATGAAAATTAAATAGGTTGGTGTTTGTTTAATAAAATATCAGCAGAGCTTTGGGTCAAAAATAAGTTTGTTTTTTTTTTAACCTTTGTACTCTTTATCAGAAATGGAGTATGAAGTTTTGGCACTTAAATGGGAAATTCTGTCTAAACTTTTCTGCTTTCTAATTCTATTGTATGGCTGGAAGGAAAGCTTTCACTTTCCTCTCTAAAGGTTCACTGCAGAAATGAACCGACAAAAGACAGCTTAACCGGAGAAGAAGAACGTAGAACAGGCACAAACATGGGAGCCAGCTAAAAAATCAGACAGCAAGAAGGGTCCAATGGTTGATGCCTAAAGAGTGCTGTCTTTTTAGGAGACAGGGAGACAGATGGAGATGGGGGCAACTTAGAGGGGGAGTAAGTGATTTTTAGGGGAAGTGAAGAGCCCAAGGAACAAACAGTTGGCCTGAGACAAGGTTCCTCTGAGAGCAGAGGGAAGAGGTGACAAACTACAGGAAGGTGAAGGGCAGAGCTGCACTGCCTCTTATGATGCAGAGAAAGCCCCAGAGAATCTATTGGGACCACCCTTCAGAGAATCAATGAAGAGTGTGTCTAGGCAGGATAATTTCAAATCACGTCACTCAAAGTGCATGTTCCCAGTTGCAGGTGGAGAGGGATCAGTATGTCCAGAGTCTGTACTTGATAGGAATTTGGCTGCTAAGTTGTGTCATCATTTGAGCCTTTTTGTCCATTGAGTAAATTGAGCTGTACATATTCTCTTGCCACTCATGACAGTAAAAATGTGGTTGTCTGGGGGCTAATCCTCCTTCTGAACAATGATCCAAGAAAAAAAGCACTAATCCCACAATGCTGTTTTATATTCAAGGGAAGAAGAAGTATATTTTATTTTTATGGCCTTGATAATTACCCACTATGTGGGATTGCCTTCAAGATATGTAGAAAACAGAAAATAGATGACTTATGAAGATATCTACATACATTTAACAGTCTCTCTCTCTCTCTCTCTCTATTTTTTTTTTTTTTTTTGAAATGGAGTCTCCCTCTCTGGCAAGTGGGATGAGGAAAAAGAGGGTGGTGAGCGGGGAACAGGGAAGTGAGCAGGAGGGAGAGAAGTTTGCAAAAACACAGTTGGAAGAAAAGAAAGACAGAGAAAGAAGATGGTGGTTAAAATGATTTGGGGTAGATGGAGGTGGGGGGAAGAGGGTGGCAAGTGGGAGGAGGAAAAGGGGTACAGAGAGGGAGGGGGAAGATAGTGGTGAGCAGGAGGGAGAGAGGGTTTTGTGGAAAGATGAGGAGGAAAGTTTTTAAGCAGATGGAGGGGGAAAAGAGGGTGGCGAGCTGGAGAAGGATAAAGGTGGTGAGCGGGAGTGGGGAAAGAGGGTTGGGAAAAAACGATGGGGAAAATAGCTTGGGGTATCTGGAGGACAGAAAGGGTGGCAAGCAAGAGGAGCAGGGTTTGTGAAAAGAGGCTGGGTAAATGTTTTTGGGTAGATTGAGAAGGGAAAGAGGGTGGCAAGGATGAGGGGAAAGATGATGAGGAAAACAGTTTTGGGTATATGAAGGGGAAAAAGAGGTGGTAAGCAGCAGGAGTGGGGTGAAGGCTTTGAGAAAAGATGGGGGAAATGTTTTTGTGTAGATGAAGGAGTAAAAGAGGGTGACAAGAGCAGGAGGGGGAAGAAGAACCTGGCCAGGGAAAGGGAGAAAAGATGGTGGGGAAAAACAGCGAAGAAAAGTTTTTAGGTAGATGAATGGCAAAAACAGTCGTGAGAGGGAGCATAGAGAGGGCTTTTTGAAATGACGGTGGGGAAAAATGGTGAAAAAGTTTTGGGGTAGATGGAGGAAGAGAAAGGGTGGTGAGAGAGAGCAGGCCAAAGGCGGTCAGGAAAAGGAGATGCGGAAATAACGGTGGGGAACAAAGATTTTGGGTGGATCTTTTTCTGATTTTTAAATCAGATTATTTGTATTTTTGCTTTTGAGTAGTTTGATTTCGTTATATGTTTTGTGTATTAACTCCTTGCCTCATGTATAGTTTGCAAATGCTTTCTTCCATTTTTTCGATTGTTTCTTCATGCTACTGATTGCTTCCTCTGCTTTGCAGAAGCCTTTACATTTAATGTAACTGCACTTTGTCTGTTTTTGCTTTTGTTGCTTCTGCTTTTGATGTCTATTTGAAAATCCCCTGTCCTAACCAATTTCATGAAGCATTTATCCTATTTTTTCTTCTCTGGTAGTTTCATAGTTTCAGGTCCTACATTTAAATCCTTATTTTGAGTAGATTTTTGTATATGGCAAGATAATGGTCTAGATTTATTCTTGTACATGTGGGTGTTGTGTTTTCCTAGCACCATTTATTGAAGAGACTGTCCTTCCTGAAGGTGTCTTCTTGGTGCCTTTGTTAAAAATTAGTAGACAGTAAATACATGAATTTATTTCTGAGTTCTCTATTCTGTTTCATTTGTCTATGTCTATCTGTCATTCATCTATCTCTATCTATCTATGTCTCTCCCTGGCCCCTTTTTTTGTGTAAGTTCCATGCTGTTTTGGTTACTATAGGTTTGTAGTTTATTTCAAAATAAGTTAGTGTGATGCTTCCAGCATTTTTCTTTTTATGCAAGATTCTTTTGTCTGAGATATTTTGCATGTCTATGTAAATTTTAGGATTTTTTTTTTCTATTTCTATGAAGAATGTCTTTTGTAATTTAATAGGGCTGTGCTCATTCTGTAGATCCCACTGGGTGATATAGATATTTTACCAATATTCTTCTAGTGCTTGGACATGGGATATCGTTCCATTTACATGTGTCTGCTTTAATAGCTTTTATCTCCATTTTATAGTTTTCATTGTGGGATCTTTTGCCTTTTTGGTTAAGTTCATTTCTAGGTATCATTTTTTGGTGGAGGTGGTAGCTACTGTAATGAAGTAGCTTTCTTGATTTCTTTCTTAGGTGTTTCACTATTGGTGCATCAGTGTGCTACTCATTTTTGTATATTGATATTGTGTCTTTCAACTTTAGTAAATTTATTTATTTCTAGTAGGTTTTTTTTTTTGTAGTTTTGTAGAATCTTTAGGGTTTTCTCTCTATATGTATGTAATCATTTCACCTGAAAACAGAGACAATTTGACTTCCTTTTTTCCAATTTGGGTGCCTTTTATTGCATTGTCCTGTCTAATTGCTCTTTCAGTACTATGACGAATAAAAGTGGTAAAAGTAGCCAAACTTTTTCCAGATCTTAGAGGAAGAGCTTTTTAACTTTTCTCAATTGTTTATGATGTTAGCTGTGTTTTTGTCATATATGGCCCTAACAATGGAGATCGTTCTAATTATGGGTTTGGCATAGAGGCTGATTGCTGTCTTAACAAAAATTCCTATCTCTAGTTTGTTGGGTGTTTTTATAATGAAATGATGTTAGCTTTGTGGAAAGTACATCCTGTATCTATGGAGATGAGTACCTGGGTTTCTTAATTCTGCTTATTTGATGTTTATTTGCAGGGATGGCATTAGTATGTAAAACCAGCTTGATTTTCTGAGAAAAGGATGTAGTGATCATGGTCTGTAATCCTTCAAATAAGTCTTAGTATCAAAGTATGATCATTTTGTTGGGCATTAATGGTATAATTATGCTAGACATTCATCTATGCCTTTCTGTTCTTGTGATTTCATTTCCTAGTGTAATTTAGTATTAAATTAGGGATGAGATTGCCTATAGGTTGGCTTTGTATTTAGAGTATTAAGGGTTAGAAGTTTGGAGGATAAAATTCAGCAGAAATGGGACATACCTGAGGGATTGTGGGGAAGAGTGGCATGAGGTCAGGGTCAGTCAGGGTTTAGGGTTAGCAAGAGAGTGCCTGTAGCTTTCACCAACAGTAAACTTTATCAGTCCTTTTAATCTTGCAAACCAGGCAGGCAAAGATCCTTCAATGTTTTAATTGGCACTTCCTTGAGTTCCTTGTTGTGGCTTAAACTCAGCAGGAGTACCTGGGAAGAAATTAGGACACGGAAGTGAGAAGGTTGGAGTGCAGCTTTCCAACAGTGTGTCAGCCAGTGGCTAAGCTGCAGAAGTTCCCAACTTATTTCAAATTTTGATTAAAAATAACATGTTTTATACTTTTATCGCACAAAGAAACTGGACTTTTACAAGTTTATATGGCTAATTTTATATATTTTTGGGTTAGAGACTATAATGTTCTAGCTTTCCCCAACATTTCCCTCATATTTGGCCAGTCCCCTCAAGTAAATCCCAATGCATGGTAAAAACCACATTTGGAATATTTTAGCTGCTGGCTGTGTGGAAAATCACTTGCATCCCCAACTTTCAACTATAAAAAGGCAAGTATTTATACTGAAGAACACAGAATTTTGTGACTATGATA
Source organism: Cheracebus regulus (assembly GCA_963574635.1). NCBI lineage: Eukaryota > Metazoa > Chordata > Mammalia > Primates > Pitheciidae > Cheracebus > Cheracebus regulus. Next base: position 10,303 of record CAUYQU010039951.1, on the reverse strand, counting down.
AAAGATAATATGTGAGACTCCTGGCAAAATTTGACACATGAAAATGCTCATACATAGATTGCAGACAAATATATGTACATGTTAATGGAAGTGCCAGTCACATTTTGGATCTTGTAATCAGGAGGCCCTCATCACACCCTGCGAACGTGAGAACTTAGTTCCAATTCAGCTACTACTGACAAAGCTTGGGTCATGTGCTTGGTTACAGCCTCTGCTAGCCTCATAGTCTTTGTTTTTTATTTTTATTTTTATTTTTGAGACAGAATCTCGCTCTCTTGCCCAGGCTGGAGTGCAGTGGTGCTATCTCAGCTCACTGCAACTTCAGCCTCCTGGGTGTTGAAAATGTGTGCTTTGAATGAAGAGTCCCCCCTATGCCCCCAAACAGGCTTTGTGTGAGCAACGTGGCTGTTTATTCACCTGGGTGAAGGTTGGCTAAGGCCAAAAAGGGTGTTAGCAAAAGGCAGTGGGATAGGAGTTGGTTTTATAGGTTTGGGGTGGGCAGTGGAAAGTTAGAGTGTAAGATTAGTTACAGTGGTGGGTATAGAGGCAAGGAGTATACATTACCATAAGTTTAGTTACAATGGTGGCTCGGGGTGAGGCAGAAGAGCAGTTAAGATGACAGGATGGGTGAGAGGTATTCACATGATCATAAAAACAGTTAAGATGGCAGGGTTGGGTGAGGAGCTTCTCCGTGGAAGCTCTGCTGGGTGATCAGGGACAATGGTGAATGCAGGTGGGGGATGGGAGACAATCAGGAGGCAAGCAGGACTTCAGACTTTCAGGCTCCAGGTTTGCATATGGAGATCTGACACTGGATTCAAGCAATTCCCTGTCTCAGCCTCCCGAATAGCTGGGATTATAGGTGCCCTCCACCAGGCCTGGCTAATTTTTGTGTTTTTAGTAGAGATGGGGTTTCTCCATCTTGGCCAGGCTGGTCTTGAACTCCTGACCTCATGATCCACCTGCCTCTGTCTCCCAGAGTGCTGGGATTATAGGTGTGAGCCACTGTGCCTGACCACCCCATAGTCTTTGTTTGAAATACAGGGGCAGAGGTATTCTTCCCAGGGTGGTCCAGGGTTCAGTGAGATGAGTTATGCAGGTCTATCAGCAGAGTGACTTGGACAAGGGAAAGACTCCACAGCTGTCTTCTTTCCACAGTTGCTCAGAGCGATTGTGAGACTGGAAAGTAGCCCACGTGGGAGAGTGGCCATGTGCAGGGAGGAGGTTACCTGGTGAGGAAGGAGACCCAAGCGTCTAAGATCACCTCCCCCTTGACTTCCACACTGCATTTCAGTAGAAGTAAAGGCTGGCCGACCGGGTGCCACCTTAATTGCCCTCCTATAGATCGCAGGCATGGTGTGGAGGAATCTTTCTGAAAGGCATTGTTTTAACTTAAACAAGTTCAAATCCCCACCCCATGCCTACTCCATGGACCAAGACCCTTTCACATGTAGTTTCTAAAACTCTAAACCCAAGACCCTTTTACGTGTAATATCTCAAGTTGTAAGCCTATATAAAGGTAGGGCTTCTGTTTGTTAGAGGAGCTTGGCTATTAGGCAGTTATGCCGCCTTGCTCCAGCACGCCCTCTGCTGGTGGCTGGGGGCACTGCAGGGCTGGCGGAGGATGCACGCCCTCTGGTGGCTGTTCCTCTGCACCACTTAAAGTCGGAGCACAGAGTGTTCAGCGCCATGGTTCTGGAAATGCAAACGGACACAGAGCCCACTGGCCCCTGTGTTTCTAAAAAGGAAGAAGGGAAAATTAATTGGAAACCATAGGAATGAAATAAACATGGACGCACATTTTACAACATAGAAAAATTCACTCAACATAGTCTTCACACTTAAAATGCAAAACTGTCAGAGGCATCTTAACCACAGCAACTTTATTTTAAATAAAAGCTTTTGAAAAAGTTAAATCTGGACAGGGTGCAGAGCTCATGAATGTAATCCCAGCACTCTGGAAGGCCAAGGTGGGAGGATCACTTGAGATCAGGAGTTCAAGACCAGCCTGGAAAAATAGTGAGACCCCCATGTCTACAAAAAATATAAAAATCAGCTGGTGTGGTGATGTGTGCCTGTGGTCCCAGCTACCCAGGAGCCTGAAGCGGAAGGATCACTTGAGCCCAGGAGTTTGAGGCCACAGTGAGCCAGCCATGATCACACCACTGCACTCAAGCCTGGGAGACAGAATGAGACTCTCTCTCTCTCTCTCTCTCTCTCTCTCACACACACACACATTAAATTTGTTGGATTATATATTTAGGGGTTGAGCACCTTTGGTTATAAAATATTTATGGTTACAGGAACAAGCTAATAACTAAATAAAGACCCAAAACTTATAAAAATATAAGAGTAGTTTAAGCAAAATGCATTCTTAATTTAAAAATAAGTTTTACTTTAAAGATAATAGTACATTCATAAATTATTGTTAAAATCAATAGTAACATAGAAAAGTACCAATACTAACAGCCTGACACAAACAGGCCTTTATAAGAGACAGCACTATTCTTAATAACCTATATAAACAAACATTCAGGCCAGGTGCAGTGGCTCATACCTGAAATCCCAGCACTTTGGGAGGCTGAGGAGGGCAGATCACTTGAGGCCAGGAGTTGGACACCAGCATGGTCAACATGGTGAAACCCAGTCTCTACTAAAAATACAAAAAAATAGCTTTGCACAGTGGCAGTGTTGTAGCCAATGAGCTTTATCTGAGGGGTGATTATTGCTAATTGAAAACTTTTCCCAGTACCCCTCCATGATGACTGGCAATATAGTTGGCACTGGCAATTATTGGCAGTCTCTACGGGGACTGAATAATAAAAAATTAAATAAATAAAAAAGTAAAAATAAAATGAAAAAGAAATACAAAAATTAGCAGGGCATGGTGGTGCATACCTCTAATCCCAGCTACTTGGGAGGTTGGGGCAGGGGAATCCTTAAGCCCAGGAAACAGAGGTTATAGTGAGCCAAGATCATGTTATTGTGACAAGAGTAAAACTCCGTCTCAAAAATAATTTTTTTTCTTTAAAACAGTGCGTTCCTCCTCTTGCTTTCTGAGGAATCCCTGCTCTGTAACTTAGTAGTGGCTAATAAACTCTCCTAACATCACTAGACTCTGCGGCTCGCCATAAATTCCATCTCATGTGAGGTCCAAAAACCCATTGTCAGGGTCTCGGACAAGACTCCTTTTCTGATGACAAAACTATACTAATTCTTTTCTTTCTTTTTTTTTTTTTTGAAATGGAGTCTTGCGCTGTAGCCCAGGCTGGAGTGAAGTGGCATGATCTCGGCTTTCTGCATCCCACACCTCCCAGGTTCAAGTGACTCTCTTGCCTCAGCCTCCTGAATAGCTGGGATTACAAGCACCTGCCACCACATCTGGCTAATTTTGAATTTCTAGTAGAGACAGCATTTTACAATGTTGGCCAGACCAGTCTTGATCTCCTGACCTCAGGTGATCCACATGCCTCGGCCTCCTAAAATACTGGACTTACAGGCGTGAGCTACTTTGCCTGGCTGGCTTGTATCCTTGGTGATCACTTGGATATAGAGGGTGGAGGAGGAGGGGTGTCAAGCAGATATTGCTCTTGGATTACCACCTGGGATATTAGGTGCAAGGCTCTATTATTGGTTCGAACCCTGAGAGTGCCAACAAACAACTCGAGGCGGTGTGGAGCAACATGCTGTTTTAATGAGTGTCTGGGTGCAGACCGGCTGAGAGGTCAGCCCCAAGTGAGGGTGAGGCAGAGGTTTTCTAATCTCCTGTAAATGGGAAGTGTTCCCGTCTGACAGAACTGCTACATGGTACCAAGATGGTCTCTCTCTTGATCTTCAGGGGGTACTTATCTTCCAGCCTGCCCTCTTCTGGCTTCTGCTCTCTTGCTGACCCACTCTGCTGATGCAAGTGCTCTTGTACCTTGGGACTGGGCATGAGGAGGGAGGAGTTATCCCCCCAAGTTTTCAGGCCCCAGGGAGAATCTTTTGTTAGGGAGAGTAGGCTGGCTGAGTTTTTTCTTTGTTAGGCATAACTTGGTTTTGCGGGTTCCATGGGGTGCCTCAAGCTGAAAGCTTGACTCATTGTACATGTCAGACCCCACATGGCCGTTCCTGTGACTGCCAGGCCACTTTGAGGCTGAGAGAGATTAGTTTTGTCTGGCCTCTGTCCTGCACATGTTTATGGATGCCTTCTCTGTGTTGGCAGATCTGGGGGTCCACCAGATAGGATTCCGTGAAGAGATCTCAAAGGTCTTTAGTCCAATGCCTTTATCACATCATTTCCACAATCAAAGATAAATAAAATGTAGAGGTTTATTTAGTGATAAGGTTGATGGTGCACCTGTGCCAGGCAGTGTTTTAGTTCCTTGAGACACCAAGGAGTTGGGACAATGAGTTGTGCATCTGTAAGTCCTGATATAGAGAGCTGTGTGCATTAAAATGCTTGATTTGGTCAGGTGGGGTCTGGGCTGTCTGTAAGCTTAGGTAAGGGACGGCTGGTGTCCAGCAAGTATCCAGATTCTGGTGTATTATGGATAAAAGGTAGGCACTGGAATAAAATAAAGACAAGAAGTATTTGGAATAAGTGATCCAGTCACAATGAATCAATTTGCCATTGGAACATATTTTTACAAAGTCACTCTTTTAAAAATATTTAGCCATGAATTGAAACAGAGCCTGTAAGTTTACTTTTTTTCTTTTTTTCCTGGTCTAAGGTGAACAGAATTTTAGAGAAGGAACCCAGGGCACAAACACAGCACAAGAAAGAAATATGATAAATAAGTTTACACATATGTAAAGTCCATACTCATGGAGTGAGGCATTAGCTCCACCTTCTTGATGGCTGAGTGTCTACATCAATTATTTGAAATTCTTTTGAAAAGGAGATTTCTATTCAACTCCATTTGCTTATTCACCTACATATACAAATACAGACACCTAGATAATTACCTGAAGTTTTAGTTAGTATTAAACACTACAGCATTATGTTGCATAATTCATTCCTGTGTTGGTCATTGGTAGCTCTTTTTATTGGCTTCAATTTTTCTTTGACATATTCCAATTTTTTTTTGTACTTACTATCTGATACTTCAAGATTATCCTGGCTCATATACTTACTGTCCCAGTTCTAGTATCAGACATTTCTTCAAAGAGCCTGATTCCATTCAGAATGGTAGGAAAACTTATACCTGGCTGCTGAATGAGCACATTGTATCTTGTCCCTCATTAGCAATGCTAGAAAGTATATGTGTGTATGTCACCTACCTATACACACCCAATTACAAAGGTTTCAATGTTGAACTGTATGTATCTGTATTAAACTAGACATAAGTTTATGTTGATGTCTTCACCTCTGATCTACCATCACATGAATCTTTCTACCTTTCTCCCCTTGCTAATTTGTAACTGCCCACTTCAAAAGTGATAGACCTGGTTCCTACCATCTATGACTTATGTAACTCATTGTTTTATTCCAGATACAGATACTGTGGTTTTACAGTTGTTCACAATTACCCCTGTTGGAAAGAACTTTATAAACTGGAATCCAATGATGAAGTACAGTTCATTTGCCTTCAGCCTACAGATTCTATTCATTTTCAAAGAGACTTAGGCCAGCACCATTTTCCCTACACCTTCAGTGAGTTTTTTCCCACATTTGTGTCTTAGTCCATTTTGTGTTTCCATAACAGAATATCTGAGGCAGGGTAATTTGTAAGTAAAAAAGGTTCATTTGGCTCACCATACTGGTGGCTGGAATGTCCGAGACTGAGCAGTTGCATCTTCTGGGGCCTCAGTCTTTTGCATCTCATGGTGGAAAGTGGAAGGGGAGTAAGGGGTGCACCAGAGATCACAGCAAGTGGGAAAGCAAGAGGGAAGCCAAGGAAGCCAGACTCTTTTTGACTATCTACTCTTGCAGGAATTCATCTATTCCTGTGAGAGCAGGCAGAACTCACCCCCATGGGAGGGCATTAATCTATTCATGAGGGATCGATCTCTATCATCCAAACACCTTCCACTAGTCCCCACCTCCACCCACTGCCACATGGGGGTCAAATTTCAACATGAGTTTTTGCAGGGACAAACCACATTCAAACCATAGTAATTTGTAGCATAGTTAAATTATTTTTCACACTATTATTCTGTGCTGGGATACTCCATATCCTGAATAATATTATTTAATTAGAATAGAGTTTGATTTGCCCATTTAGCTGTAAAATTCTGCATGTTTTGACAAATGCATAGTGGCAGGTATCCACTATTAAAATGTCATATGGAGTGCTTCAAACCCTTACCCCATGCAGCCAAAGGCTTCCCATCTGTGTAGTTTCCCTTCCCCAGAATCTCATTAAATGAGGTCACACTGTGTGAATTCTTCTGACCATCTTCTTCCACTTAGCAATGTACATGAAAGATTCATTCATGTCTTTGTGTGAGTTGATAGCTTGTTCCTTTCTATGGCTAAATAGTATTCCATTGCATGAATGTATCACAATTTGGTTATGCATTCTGAGGAGCAAAACCTTCCTCTTCTAACTTTGTTCCATTGGAGATTTGGCTTCTTGTTCCACAAGTATCATCATGGGACAAAATTCATCAGATGGCAGGATCCAGTTTTCAAAGAGGTTAAAATAGCCCAAAGACAAGAAACAAGACTAGAATCTGATAACCCTCAAGAGCTATAGTTTTCTTATTTAAAAAAATTTTTTGACACAGGGTCTGGCTCTATTGCCGAGGCTGGAGTGCAATGGTGCAAGCTCAGCTCTCTCCACCCTCTATCTACTAGATACAAGCAAGTCTCCCTCCTCAGCCTCCTGATTGGTTGGGACTACAGGCACATACAATCATGCCCAGCTAATTTTTGTACTTTTAGTAAAGACAGGGTTTCACCATGTTGCCCAGGCTGGTCTTGAACTCCTGGCCTCCCAAAGTGCTGGAATTATAGGCATGTTCCACCATGCCTGGCTGAGTTATAGTTTTCTATTGAAACATAAACTCTCTATTGTAACCATCATTTTTGATCATAATCAAAGTCAGCTTATTCTTGTTTTTAAAATAAGTCTAGTTTTGTTAGATTTTGCCTGATTATGTAAGTGCAGCAAGAATGAGATCTGACCACATAAGTGCCTTCAAGCTTCTTTGCTGGATGTTTTCATACAGAATCTCAGATTGGACTTTTAAAGGTCTTGTTGAGGCTAAAAGCCAAGCCCAGAACATACTATCAAATTTCAGCTGCAGGCCTTATAGCTTTGGGTGAATTCCTCTTTTCTTGAGGCTCCATACTATCCCCAAAACCTGGGCCTACAAGAAAATGAGCTTCCTTACTAACCTGTAAAGCTGTGAAACCTGTAATCTCAGTATCAGGCTGGCTTTTCTCAGAGTGCTTTGTAAGGATGGGCTCCATAAAAGTCAACCTTAGTTACTTACAATTGCTGGTCATAACTGATCTTAGGTACACTATTCCTAAATATGATATTCCAGTAAAAGCCTTGATAATATAACCAAAGTTTCCAATTATGTCCTGTTCTAAGGTGAACAGATTCTTATTGGACTTTTGCTAACAACTGTGTTGTCATGAACATAAGAATATTCAGTAAGAATTTCAAAATTCTGGAGAAATCAGTTGGGGAAAAAAGATAAATCCTTCATTTTTATTTACAAAAGTGTAATCTACTAAATTGTTGTGAGTTATGTTTAGCTTAAGAGAAAGAGATTTCTTAAATCCAGAAACTGTAACATTAAAGAATAGCAATGCTCAACAAAAGCTATAAAATTATAATCAATTTTTATCAGTTCATTCAGTGCCATGTAATCAATTCCAGTCTTGCTGAATCTTGGGTAGCAGTGTCATCAAGCCATCGGTTTCTCAAGTAGACTTCTGGAGAGCTTCACTGAGTCAAGTGTATTGTCTTAAAGTTGTTTAAGCAGTATCATCAGAAGCCTATAACCAGAGTACCTGTCGCAGTGTTTTCTGTGAGTCTCAGAGGGAGTCCTGTGTTGGAGACAAACATTCTGGCCTGTAGCTGATTGCAGGAGCTTTCAGGAAAGCACCAGGGCTAAATAATATGTAAACGAAAAAGAGCATGAAATGGCTGTGATGAAAGATCTGATGAGAGTTCATTATACCACAACTGACAAGGATATTCAATTTTGTCTGTGGCATGCAACATTTAAAATAATAATTGATATTATGACTCACAACACTATACCAGCACATAGTGTGGATAAGGAGAACATTGACAAAGTTCCAGGATTTTACATAATTTCTGAAAACATAATATTTTACCTATATAATATAACCCAAGAAAGATTAGGTATCCCTTTTTATTTGTATATTTTGTATAGTTTTTCTTTTTAAAAATGCAACCTACTTTATTTGCAAAACTTGCCCTACTTTTCTTGCATACTTTGCATAGAGTTGTTTCTAGTTATTCTATTATTTCTAGTAATTTTATTTATATATATTGATTATATTTTTAATACTTAGTAGTCTTTATTTTCCAGAGTAAACTAGGAAGTAGACAATTTTATATTGGCATATATTAATATTCTATTGTAGATTAGACAATATATGAGTATACGATCTCCCAACATGTAGAGGGATGTGTTTCCTCATAGTACAATTTCTCAGTGTGGTAGACAAAAATAATATTTATTAACAGGCCAAAATATCTTTAGTCTCTCCATAAAAATAGATGACAAAAGTATATAAAGTTGAATTAGTTATGTTCAGTAATTAATGTTTCAGTATTGTATCTTATTTATAAATTATCTAGATGTTTAATGCAAATATTTTAGTTAGCTTAACTTTAAGGTTAAAAATTATCAAAAGTATTTTGGAAACTATTATTAGGCAGATTTACTGTAAAAATTATTATTGGAATAATGGTTTTAATAAGAATAACAGCTTAATTAGAATCAAATCTATAAGCTTTAAGATTTTAAGTATCTGGTAAACATAATATTAGCTTATTTGACTAGAACTCAAGCAGAATAGAAATTTATGTTTGTTTTATATTCAATAGTGATAACTCTGAAGACATAGTTGTTTTATCCTACCAAAAATATTAAATCGATCTTATTTAACTATATTTTATACAAATTGTGTTAACTTGAAAATCATTTGTATCAGTTCCTACATTTCTAGGAGTTTGGGGAACATTTATTTAGAAATGCTTATTTTTTTTCCAAGCTAAGTTAGAATACAGCACTTTTAGAGGATTTTATCAATGAATTTTGCATTGCTATCTGGATTTAAGAAAATATCATATATATATATATATATATATATATATATATATATAACATACATTAATAGTCATAAAACACAAATAGACATCTATAGCTCTCATCCTAAAATTTTAGCCATAAATCAGGCATACATATTCTCATGGTTAATTTTAGACATCTGCTTGATTGGATTAAGAGCTACATAGGTGGTAAAGCACAATTTCAACATTTCTACTCATTTGATTACAAGTTCTCAGGCATCTAAAACAATTAACAAAATGACAATTTCTAGGACTTCTGTGGGAGAGGATGGAAGGTCTTTTGAACTTTGTAACACTGTCAACTGAAGAATGGTGAGGTTCATAACTTTGGAAAGGAGATATTTCCTTATTTTTATTTATTTATTTATTTATTTTGAGAAGATGTTTCACTCTTGTTGACCAGGTTGGAATACGATGGTGTGATCTTGGCTCACTGAACCTCCTTGGTTCAAGCAATTCTCCTGCCACAGCCTCCCAATTAGCTGGAATTACAGATGTCTGCCACCATGCCTGGCTAATTTTTTATATTTTTAGTAGAGACAGGGTTTCACCATGTTGGCCAGGCTGGTCTCAAACTCCTGAACTCAGGTGATCCACCCACCTTGGCTTCCCAAATTGCTGGGATTGCAGGCATGAGCCACTGCACCCAGTGAGACTTATTTTCTATAAAGCATTGCAGCCTGCAAGGGTAGTCCTTCTAACCAACTGGGAAGCATAGACTCCAGCCAGAAGCCAGAAGCAAACACTTCAAGGGAGAGGTAAAGAAAACAGTAATTTATGCTGAGTTGCATGGCCAAATACACGTATTTAATAAGCTCTAGGAGGAGTAATGAATATTTATGAAAGGAGAAATGTTTGCAATTGCATTTGAGTTTCTTACTCCTTCATGGGTCCCATGTTCAAATAATGGCAGTGTTAGCAAAATCCCAGGGTGAAGTTTTCAGCCCTCTGGCATTAAAAGGTGACGCAGAGGACGTGAAAACTTGCTCTGTGCATCCTCTGCATACTGGCCAGAACCTCTCTGTCATGTGTGGTCT
>CAUYQU010039949.1:0-37643 GCA_963574635.1 Cheracebus regulus | reverse complement strand
TCCAAGTGGCTGAACAGCAGAATCACTGTGGGAAACTTACTGAAAATATAGATTCTGGGCTCCCACTTAAAACCTACAAAAACAGAGTCTCTGAGAACAGTTTCAAGAGCTGGTATCTTTTTTTTTTTTTTTTTTTTTTTTATATGGAGTGTAAATCTGTCACCCAGGCTGGAGTGTAGTGGCTCATTTGGCCTCAATGCAACCTCTGCCTCCTGGGTTCAAGTGATTCTCCTGCCTCAGCCTCCTGAGTAGCTAAGATTACAGACATGTGCCACCATGCCCAGCTAATTTTTCTATTTATAGTGGAGACAGGGTTTCACCATGTTGGCCAGGCTGGTCTTGAACTCCTGACCTCAGGTGTTCCTCCCACCTTAGACTCCCGAAGTACTGGGATTGTAGGCTCGAGCCACCACACCTGGCTAAGAGCTGGTACTTTTAATGAACTCACCAGAGATATGTCATTACGTTAGTGATACCCCTGTCAAAAATGTTCAACCTGAACCTTTAGCAAACAATCTGACAAATCCACATTAGGAGAATGTTTTGCAAAATAACCTCCTGGACACTTCAAAATTGTCAATGCAGGATTTTTTTTTTTTTTTTTTTTTGGTGATAGGCACAAGGTCTGCTCTGTCATCCAGGCTGGAGTGTGCAGTAGTATGAACACAGCTCACTGCAGCCTCAACCTCCTAGGCACAAGCAAGTCTTCCATACTTAAGCCTCCCAGGTAGCTGAGACTACAGGTATACACCACCATGCCTGGCTAATTTTTAAATTTTTCATAGAGACTAGGTCTCCCTAGGTTGCCCAAGCTGGTCTTGAACTCCTGAAGTCAAACAATTCTCCCATCTCGGCCTCCAAAAGTGTTGGGATTACAAGTGTGAGCCATTGTATCTGGTTGGGATTTTTTAAAGGTGGTTAATGATAATAAAATGTTTAGGGGAAATTATATTGATATCTGCAACTTACTTTGAAATATATCCAAAAATAAGATGGATGGAGAGCTATGTGATTACGTGAAATAAAATGTGAACAGGAAAATCTAGGTATGTGGGTGTTCACTGTAAAATTACTTCCATTTTTTAGTGTCTAAAAAATTGTATAATAAAATTTTGGGGAGGCTGGGCACAGGGGCTCATGCTTCTAATCCCAGTACTGTGGGAGGCCAAGGTGGGCGGATCACTTGAGGTCAGGAGTTTGAGACCAAGCCTGGCCAAATGGTGAAACCCCATCTCTACTAAAAGTGCAAAAATAAGCCGGGTGTGGTAGTGCATGCCCGTAATCCCAGCTACTAAGGAGGCTGAGGCAGGAGAATTGCTTGAACCCAGGGGATGGAGGTTGCAGTGAGCCAAGATTGCATCACTGCACACCACCCTGGGTGACAGAGAGCAACTCTGTCTCAAAAAAAAGTAAAAAAAAAAAAAAACATTGGGTAAGGAAAGGTAGAGTGTAGGAGGAGAATGTTCTAGATCAGGAGTTGGCTTTTGGGTCAAATGTGGCCCACAACCTGATTTTGTAAATAAGTTTTATTGTAATGCAGGCATGCCTATTCATTTGCATATTGTCTATAGTTGCTTTTGTGTTATGATGACAATTCTGAGTAGCTGTTAACAGCAATCATAAGGCCTGCAACTCCCACAGGAAACTTTACAGTAAAAGTTTGTAGACCTCTGTTCTAGATTAAGAAAATTAAAAAGACATAGCAACTATGCACACTGTGTGATCTTGGCCTGTATTCCAGATTTAAAACAAAACAGTTTTTTGAAAGAACATTATCGGGAAAGCTGGGAAATTTTACAAGGGCTGTACATTAAATGAAGGTATTACTTCAATGTTCAGTTTCCTGAATATTGTAATTATTATGTTAAATCAGAAAATATCCTTGTTACAGGAAAGAGTTGAAGTATTCAGAGTAAAAAGGTGACATCTTCAGAAACATCTCTATGTTAATTCTTAATGATACAGAAAAAATGTGTGTATGATGATATAAATTTATGTAACATAGATAAGAAATATGGAAAGATATTAACAATTGGTCAATGTTCACTGTCCCACAGTAACTTCTATATAGGTTCAAATGACTCAAAATAAAACGTGGGGAAAAAACTAAGCAGCTCCCTGAATGGAGCCAGGTGTGGTGGTGCCACCTGAAGTCCCATCTACTCCGGAGGCTGAGGCGGGAGGATGACTTGCACCCAGGAGCTTGAGGCTACAGTGGGCTATGATCATATCACTATACTCTAGCCTGGGTGACAGAGCAAGACTCTGTCCCAAAAAGAAATTTTAAAAATAAAAACTAAGGCTGGGCATGCTGGCTCACACCTGTAATCCCAACACTTTGGGAGGCCGAGGTGGGTGGATCATTTGAGGTCAGGAGTTCGCAACCAGCTGGATAAGATGGTGAAACCCCATCTTTACCAAAAAAAAAAAAATAAACAAATAAAAATAAATCAGCCAGGCGTGGTGGTGCATGCCTGTAATCCCAGCTTCTCAGGAGGTGTAGCGGGAGAATCATCTGAACCCGGGAGGTGGAGGTTTCAGTGAACTGAGATCACACCACTGCACTCCAGCCCATGCGACAAAGCGAGACTCTGTCTCAAAAAACAAACAAATAAATAATAAAGAAAGAAGCTCCCTGAATGATTGTGCAGTTGTAGCGAAGTTTGGGGAACTCCAAAATCGTGTAAATGCAGCAGAGGACCCTAGCACATCCCCAGACAGGGAATTCTCTGAGCAGCCTGCAGAGGAATCAGGATGAGGTCTGCTCTTGATAAATGGCCACTGATACTCACCTGCAGCCACCTGGCCCTGGCTGGAGGGTGCCATCCCTCCCATCACCCCCCACAGAACAGGAGAGTCTGGTTCATGGTTAGGAGTTTCTTCTTTGACTTAAATTCCCTCTGCTACACACAGAACCATCAGGTCCAGGAGCCCCAGAGCAAACAGATGGCACCTATTCTATGTCAGAGGCCGGGTTCCCATGGGTGCAGCTCATGGCTCAGGCCCAAGTGACACTCAGGCAGGCTCCAGCACCTCCCATCTGGCTAGCAGGGTGGATGAGCCCCACAGCTCCGAGCCTCGACTTCCTTATCTATAAGGTGGGCACAGCCCACCCTCCTCAAGCGTCCAGAGTAAATGGGGTAACACATGGGAGAGGACCACCTGTGGGGTATGCAGGAGGCCTGGGAAATGCTTCTTTCCTTCCTCATTCAACATTCAACCACATGTACCTACTACGTGCAGGGCCAGAGGAGGAGGAGACACAGTTCCTATGCCCAGGAGCGCCCGGCTGTCAGAGACACCAAGAATGTTAATGACAGGCAGAAAGTGTCCTCGAGATGGGGGACAGCAGACTGTAGACAGCAATGGGAGAAGGGAGAGGTCACTCCTAACTGGGGGTGGCCACAACAGGCATCCTGGCTTGGCAACTAGAGCGGCGTGGAGGTGTCCATCCAGAATGACCTCCCATCACTTGGCCACCCTGTCCCCAACAAATTCTGAAGTCAGCTCAGACTGGGGACAATTTCCTCATGTGATCCAGTCCTCCATTCACCCCTCAGGAAGCTGAGGGCCAAAAATAAGTAGTTTTTTCTTGTTTGTTGTTTATTTTTTTTTGAGATGCAGTCTCTGTCACCCAGGCTGGAGTGCAGTGGCGCGATCTCAGCTCACTGCAACCTCCACTTCCCAGGTTCAAGTGATTCTTGTGCCTCAGCCTCCTGAGTAGCTGGGACTACAGGCATGCACCAGCATGCCCAGCTATTTTTTTTTTTTTTTTGTAGAGACAGGGTTTCACCATGCTGGTCAGGCTAGTGTCAAACTCCTGACCTCAAATGATCTACCCGCTTTGGCCTCCCAATGTTCTAGGATTACAGGCGTGAGCCATCACACCTGGCCCCAAAATAAAAAAAAAATTGAGGCCAACAGAAGATGTCCTGAATGGTCAACAGCCAGGTCTCCGTAATCTATATGCGGGTCAGAGGGTGGCTTCGGGTTCAATCCTTGCTCCGTCATTACCAGCTGTGTGGCCTGGGCCAGGTGACTCAACCTCTCTGAGCCTCCATTCTTCATCTGCAGAATGGGAATGGCGTTCCTAACCCTACCTCACAGGCTCATTCACGCACTTTCAACACCTTCTATGTGACCTGCAGCAAAGCAGACAAAAACCATCCCTGCCCTCATGGAGCACACATCTGGTGAGTCTAGTGTAGAGAGAATGAGGAACAAAGGTGTTTGTATGCGACACGGTGTGTTCAAATGACAGGGCTGGGGAGAGGGTGGGCGGGGACGGGAGGGGACGGGGAGGCGGAAAAGAGGCCTCCCTGAGACGACACTGGAGAAATACTTCAGGAAGGTGAGGGAGCCAGGCAGGTGTGGGAGAGAGGCATTCCAGGCAGCAGGATCAGCCTGTGCCAAGGTCCTAGGGCAGTAGCAAGCCTGGTGTGTTAAAGAATAGCAAGGAGTGGAACAGGTGGGGCTGGGGGCCGGGAGACGAGGTCAGATGGGGGAAGGGTGCAGGTTCTGATGGCTCACAGGCCCCTCCAAGAGCGGTGGCATTCCCCTGTGTGATGGGGACAGCTGTACTGTACTGAGCTCTCACGTGTACACAGCTTACCTGGCGTGTAGGCAGTAAGTGCCCGGCCAATGCTGGCCACCCTATTGCTTTTATCTTTCCCCCATAATGGGTTGAACTGTGTCCCCCGAAAAGAGATATTGAAGTCCCACCCCCCTTGCCCTCTGTCCTATGAATACAACCTTATTTAAAAATAGGGTCTTGGCTGGGGGTGGTGGCTCACACCTGTAAACCCAGCACTTTGGGAAGCCCAGGCAGGCAGATCACGAGATCAGGAGTTCAAAACCAGCCTGACCAACATGCTGAAATCCTGTCTCTACTAAAAATACAAAAATTAGCTGGATGTGGTGGGCACCTGTAATCCCAGCTACTCCGGAGGCTGAAGCAGGAGAATCACTTGAACATGGAAGGTGGAGGTTGCAGTGAGCCAAGATCACACCACTGCACTCCAGCCTGGGCGACAGAGCAAGACTCCATCTCAAAATAAATAAATAAAAATAGGGTCTTTACAGATGGAATTAAGTGAAAATAATGTCACATTCAAGCCGGACGGGCCCAGTCCACTGTGGATTGTTTGTTTTTATTTTGAGACAGGGTCTCATTCTGTCATCCAGGCTGGAGCACAGTGCTGCAATCGTAGCTCACTGCAGCCTCAACCTTCTGGCTCAAGCAATTTTCCTGCCTCAGCCTCCCGAGTAGCTGGGACCACACATATGTGCCAACACATCTGGCTAAGATTTCTGTGTTTTAAGCCATCCAGTGTGTGGAACTTGGTTGCAGAAGTCCTAGGGAACTAATCCGCCTGCCCTGGGAATGAGGCCATTGATGGGCAAGGCTGTCCTGGTTGTCCCAGAGCCCAGGGCCACACAGGGCTTGATGGGGTGCCACCTGGGTCCAGGCCTGAGGCTGCTGGGCTGGCCCAGGCATGGAAGAAGCCAGCTCCCCAGTCCCGGGGCTGTGCGCTGGGTGCCTTACCATGTATCAGCAGTTCTGCACTCAGGGAGGCCTCCCCTGGAAACCCCGCCCACAACAAAGCCTCACTGTTGTGCCAGCTCTGGCTGGAGAGCTCCAGGTGCCCATCATGGTAACAGCACCTCACGAAGTAGTTGAGAGATGTGGGTCCCATCAGGATGTGTCCAGAATGCTCAGAGCCTGAGCTGTCGTTGTGAACGTCCATGAAGACCTGGAATGACACCGAGGAGACATTGGACCACACGTGGAGAGAGAGCCAGCCTGGGGCAAGCTGGCACTGGCTCCCACACACCCTGGGGTTATCAGTGCCATCTGTGTCCCTGTGGTGGGAGGAACTCAGATCCTCTTGAAGGAGCAGGTTTGATGACCAACGCAGTTACTCCAACTAACTATATGTGCAACAAGGAACCCACAGAGGAAACACAGAGAAACAAATCAGGAGGTGGAGCAGGCAGGGAGGAGGGGTCCTGGGGAGGACAGCTGGAGAAGACTTTGGGAAGACAAAGATGTCCTGGCTGACGTGAAACAAGTTGGCAAACCACAGCCTACACCTGTTGTAAATAAAGTTTTATTGGAACACAACCCTGCCTGTTGGTCAGAGGCATTTGAACCAGAGCAGCTCCATCTTGAATAGAGGCTGGGTAAAATGCGACTGAGACCTACTGGGCTGCATTCCCAGACAGTTAGGCATTCTAAGTCACAGGATGAGATAGGAGGTCACACAAGATATAGGTCATGGCCAGGTGCAGTGGCTCATGCCTGTAATCCCAGTACTTTGGGAGGCTGAGGTGGGCAGATCACTTGAGGTCAGGAGTTCGAGACCTGGCCAACATGGTGAAACTCTGTCTCTACTAAAAAACACAAGAATTAGCTGTGCGTGGTGGTACATGCCTATAATCCCAGCTACTGGGGAGGCTGAGGCAGGAGAATCACTTGAACCTGGGAGGTAGAGGTTATGGTGAGCTTAGATTGCACCATTGCACTCCAGCCTGGGCAACAGAGTGAGACTCTGTTGCAAACAGTAAAATAAATGAGAGAGAGAGTTACAGGTCATAAAGACCTTGCTGATAAAACGGATTACAGTAAAGAAGCTGGCCAAAACCCACCAAGATGGCGACGAGAGTGACCTCTGGTCGTCCTCACTGCTACACTCCCACCAGCTCTATGACAGTTTACAAATATGGTGGCAATGTCAGGAAGTTACCCTATATGGTCTAAAAAGGGTGGCATGAATAACCCACCCCTTGTTTAGCATGTCATCAATAAATAACCATAAAAATGGGCACCAGCAGCCCTGAATTCTTTCTTGCACAAAATCCAAGAACCCTCTCTTGGGTCTGTATTGAGATCCCTTTCCTGTAACACGTTCATGTCCTATTCCAGTGGCTGCTTTCATGACACCACAGCAGCAGATGGAGTAGCTGCAGCAGAGACTTCGGGACCACAGAGCCTAAGACGTTGATGGAAAACGTTTCTCAAACTCTGCTGTGAGATGGAATTCCCTCCCATGCCACCCCACAACCATCTCAGTGAAACTTTCAGTGAGGCTGGGTGCAGTGGCTCACACCTGTAATCCCAGCAGTTTGGGAGGCTGAGGAGGGCAGATCACTTGAGATCAGGAGTTTGAGACCAGCCTGGACAACATGGCAAAACTCCGTCTCTACTACAAATACAAAAATTAGCCAGGCATGGTGGGTGTCTGTAATCAGCTATTCGGGAGACGGAGGCGGGTGGATCACGAGGTCAGGAGTTCGAGACCAGCCTGGCCAACATGGTGAAACTCCGTCCTACTAAAAATACAACACCTAGCTAGGTGTGGTGGTGGGTGCCTATATTCTCAGCTACTCGGACAGCTGAGGCAGGAGAATTGCTTGAATCTGGGAAGCAGAAGTTGCAGTGAGCCAAGATCACGCCACTGCACTCCAGACTAGTTGACAGAGCGAGACTCCATCTTGGAGAAAAAAAAAAAGAAGGAAATTCTCACACATGCTATGATATGGATGAGCCTTGAGGACATGCTAAGTGAAATAAGCCAATCAAATAAAGAACAGGCTGGTGTGGTGGCTCACACCTGTAATCCCAGCACTACAGGAGGCCAAGGTGTGAGGATCACCTGAGGTCAGGAGTTCGAGACCAGGCTGGCCAACATGGTGAAACTCTCTCTACTAAAAATACAAAAAATTACCTAGGTGTGGTGGTACGCACCTATAATCCCAGCTACTTGGAAGGCTGAAGGTTCAAGCAGGAGAATCGCTTGGAGGTGCAGGTTGCAGTGAGCCGAGATCATGCCACTGTACTCCATTGTGGGTAAGAAGAGCCAAACTTCATCTCAAAAACAAAAAAAAAAAAAACAAAAAAAAAAAAACAAAAAAAACCAAGGACAAATAGTGTATGGTTCCACTTCTATGTGGTACCTAGAGTAGTCAAAATCCCAAAACACAAAGTAGAATGGTGGTTGCCAAGGACTGGGGGCAGGAGCGAATGGGGAGTCAGTATTTAATGGGTACAGACTTGCAGTTTTGCAAGTTCTGCAGATGAATAGTGGTGATGGCTGCAGAAGAATGAAAACGCAGGTCACACCACAAAACTTAACAATGGTTACAACGGTACATTCTACACAACGTATATTTAACCACAATTAAAAGTTAATATTTAAAAGATCATTTGTGGCCAGGCACGGTGGCTCACACTTATAATTCCAGCACTTTGGAAGGCCAAGGCGGGTGGATAATGAAGTCAAGAGATGGTGACCATCCTGGCCAACATGGTGAAACCCCCTCTCTACTAAAAATACAAAAAGTAGCCAGGCATGGTGGTGCACACCTGCAGTCCCAGCTACTCGGGAGGCTGAGGCAGAAGAATCACTTGAACACTGGAGGCGGAGGTTGCAGTGAGCCGAGATTGTGCCACTGTGCTCCAGCCTGGTGACAGAGCGAGATTCCATCTCAAAAAAAAAAAAAAAAAAAAAAACCATTTTAAGGACAGGATGTGAAAAGGGAAAAAAATCTAAACCAATTTTTAAATAAATGTACAAGGTCAAATGTGTGCTGTAGAAGAACCGCCACCTGCTCAGCTGCTGAGCTCACCATCATTCCTAACACAGCAAAAGAACCCACCGTCCGGGAAAAACTAAAAGCGAATCACTGTTTCCAAAATGCATTTTTACGGTTGGAAATCTGGTTTTCCCAAGCCCTCCTTCCAGTCTTTGGCACTATGACAAACATTTCTCACCCCTGGGGACGTGGGGCTGGAGATGCCAAAGGGAAAGTCACCGAGGCTGAGTTTCAGCTGCCTGCATCCTTGCAGCCAGGGCCAGAGGACCATGCGGGGTTCCCAGCTCCCACCGTCCACACTCTGCTGCAGTGGCCAGGCTCACCTCCACGAAGTGATTGCTCAGGGCGGGCCCCGAGTCATTCTTGAAGGTCTGGCTGACACAATGCCTCTCCGTCCCAGTTGCTGCTCTCGTTCCAGTGCTTCCCATAGCTTGCCTCCAGTGGTGAGCGCAGGTGGCCCGAGTCCTTCTCGTGCCAGAGCTGGACCTGGGACACACACAAGCGGTGAACTGTCCGTGGAGGCCCTGCCTACCCAATCTCTGGGTCCCCTCACAGCCACCCACTCCAGGGACATCAGATTGGTTTTCTGAGGAGACAGTTCTGGAGAAAGCACTATTTTGTTGTCTGTTTTTTTCTTTTTGAAACAGAGTGTCGCTCTGTCGCCCAGGCTGGAGTGCAGTGGCACAATCTCTGCTCACTGCAAGTACCACCTCCGCAGTTCAAGTGCTTCTCCTGCCTCAGCCTCCGGTGTAGCTTGGATTACAGACAACTGCCACTACGCCTGGCTAATTTTTGTATTTTCAGTAGAGACGGGGTTTCATCATGTTGGCCAGGCTGGTCTCGAACTCCTGACCTTGTGATCCACCTGCCTCAGCCTCACAAAGTGCTGGGATTACAAGTGTGAGTCACTGCACCCGGCCTTGGTTTTTTTTTTTTAATTTATTATTTATTTTAGAGTCAGGATCTCACTCTGTTGCCCAGGCTGGAGTACAGTGGCACCATCTTGGCGCATCGCAAGCTCTGCCTCCTGGGCTCAAGCACCTCTGGATGAACAGACATAAGCCTGAGGCTGAAGTGCCAGCCCTGGGTCCATCCTATATGGCTATGCTGCTGGGAGCAAGTTCATCTCTTTGGAGATGAGCTCAGGGTACTCAGATCACCATTTGCCTGACCCTGGTGCTCTCTCCGGACGTCCCACCTGGCCTGGGCACCCACCTTGTGGCTGAAGGCCGGGATCTGTGTGCAGTGGAGCTCGTGGCCCGGCTCCAGCCTGTAGGCACTATCTGAGCCGCTCTCTGTCGGCAGCCTCTGGCTGGTGCTGCACTCATGTGCTGGCTGCTTTGCCTGAGCTGTGAGGACCGATCCAGAGACCCCTGCCTCCTCTGCCAGGCAGCCCTCCACCACGGCTCCAAGAGGAGGAGGGCCCAGCCCAGTCTGACCTCAGCCATGCCCCCCAGCCCTGTGCTTTGCTCCACTTGTCATTCCATTAGAACCTGTTGGTGGGGAGGTCTTAAGAGAGGGGTGAATGTCCTTTCAACAGACACACTTTTTTTTTTAATGAGCAGCTACGAAGTCCTACTCAGAGCGTCCACAGAATGACTAATAGAAAACTCCAGGGTGACAGCATATCTTAGCTCGCAGAGCCACAGCCACAGGAATCAGGGCAGGCCTTGCTACTTCCACCTGCCCCGCAGGCAGGCACGCGGTGCCTTGCCCAGGAGGCTGTGCTACATGCTCAGGGAGTTAGTCCAGAGCCGGCCCCGCTACTGCAGCAGTCTAAGGGCATGCAACCCCGTCAGCCCTGGCACGAAGAGCTGGGCACCCAGGGCAGCCACCCACCGTCCATCTTCCTCCTTCCTCTCCAGCAGTGCTGCAGGGAAAGAGAGCAGGCAAATGAAAGGGTCAGCCCCTGGGGACCAAAATCCCCAGCCCCAGGCAAATTGGGGACTCGGGAATCCCCCAAGGGCCTTGGGGTTGGGGGCTCCTTGAAGAGCCAACACCTGTGCCCTGCACAACATGCCACAGACAGGCCTGATCATGGCTCACTGCAGCCTTGACCTCCCAGGCTCAATTGATCCACCCACCTAAGCCTCCCAAGTAGCTGGTACTGCAGACATGTCCCACCACACTTGGCTAATTTTTGTATTTTTTTAGAAACAGGGTTCTCACTATATTGCCCAGGCTGGTCTTGAACTCCTGGGCTCAAGCAATCCTCCTGCCTTGGCTTCCCAAAGTGCTGGGCTTATAGGCTTGGCCCAAGAATAAAGTAGAATGAGGCTGGGTGCAGTGGCTCACGCCTGTTATCCCAGCACTTTGGGGGGTCTCTACCAAAACTACAAAAAAAAAAATTAACTGGATATGGTGATGGGCACCTGTAATCCCAGCTACTAGGGAGGCTGAGGCAGAAGAATCGCTTGAACCCAGGAGGTGGAGGTTACAGTGAGCCAACATTGTGCCATAGCATCCAGTCCCAGCAACAGTGCCAGACTCTGTCTCAAAAAAAAAAAAAAAAAGTAGAATAAAAGAAAATCAAATAGGACAGATGAGAAAAGAATTAACCAGGTATCAGGGTTGTCGGGGAAATTTCACCTTCTGCTTCTGCAACACTAAAGGTAAGCCAGAACACACAGGTGGAACTGGGTCAGCTATTATGACTCCCAGACACCCACAGGAGGTGGTCAACAGCCACCACTCCAAGTGCCCCCAGCCCTAGCTCCTGTCCTTACCTTGGAATCTTTCAGAATCCATAAGCGGCACACCCAGGTGCCACCACCCCAGCTCTGGCACAGGGCCAGCACCTGCTCAGCCTGTGTTTGTTTAAATGCCAAGTGTATTTTACATCAAAATGTTACCTGTGTTTCTTATCATGGGTCAGAATAAAAACAGCCCAAAAGCTGCTATTTTAAGGTTTGTGGGGGAATTGGAGGTTGGGGGAGGTTCTAGGGGCTCACACTGAGCCTGTGTCTGTCCTTAGATGGGATGTTGATATTGAGAGGCTGGAGTGATGAGGACCATCAGGAGGCATTTGGCCCATACCCTAGCCTTGCCACGGAGATAGGGCACAAGGGGTCTCATCTCCTCCCTGTCACGTGGGCCTGGTCACTCAGCAGATGGCTCAGTGATGAGGAGAAGGCCAGCTTGCTGCCTACCTACTGCATGTGGTTCCCTGTAAACATGATGGGGCTGCCCCCATCACCAGTTTCATCTCCAGCTGCACCTGGAACCGCTCGGCCTCACCACCCATGGGTGGCTTCAGGTCACTCCAGCCCTGAAAAGGCCTCAGTGTCACCTGGGAGGATAGGCTTGGCCAGCAAGCCTAGCCATGACCACACAAGCAGGGACTGGGGAGAGGGCAGGAGATGGCCCAGCTAATGGCTTTCTATGCCAGTCCTTCCCCAGTGTTTGTTTTTCTTGAGGCAGAATCTCTCTGTCACCCAGGCTGGAGTACAGTGGTGGGATCCTGGTTCACTGCAACCTCTGCCTCACACGTTCAAATGATTCTCGTGCCTTAGCCTCCCAAGTAGCTGGGATTACAGGCACACACCACTGTGCCCAGCTAGTTTTTGCATTTTTAGTAGAGATGGGGTTTCACTATGTTGGCCATGCTGGTCTCAAACTCCTGATCCCAAGTGATCTGCCTGCCTTGGCCTCCCAAAGTGCTGGGATTACAGGCGTGAGCCACTGTGCCCAGCCCTTCCCCAATTTTTTAAACTCCAGATTTCTCAAAATTAGAAACCTATGTTACAAACTCAGACATAAATACAAAGGACTCCTCTTCTTTCCTTGACAACCCCCTCGTTCGATCCATCTGGAACTCAGGTGACCGTCGCTATGGAATGTGACTAGAATCAACCCCTTCTGCCACCTCCGCTGCCACACCAGCTCCAGCCCTGGTCATCGCGCCTGTCTCACTGCAGCATCCTCCTGGCTCTCCCGGCCCCCATCCCACCGCTGGTAACTGATCTCCACGTGGTGACCAGACACGTCGAATGATGGCACACTAGCATTTCTTACAGTACTATCCAAAGTCCCTGACAAGACCAGTGAAGCCAGAACTTTGTTGGTCAGTGGTGCAGACACTGGCAGGTGGGCCATAGGGATGGCTCACTACACACTCCAAGGCACCACACGGGAGATCCTCTAGAAAAGCCATGAGCAACTGCAAATATCATCTTTGATGGCCCCGCCAACCTGCAGACCCACCCCACATACCCCTCTGATGATCACTAGCTGGTCAGTTCACCCAAAAGATGTCAAAACAACACTTGCTATTTCCAGACCATCACTACTTAATGCTGTCTTTCCCTGATCCCCACAGATGTGTGTGCAGATGTGTGTGTACAAATGTGTGTACAGATGTATCTGTACATGGATGTGTGTGTATACAGAAATTTGTATGTGTGTGTGTGTGTATGTGTAGATACACAGGTATGAGTGCACGAATGTGTGGATATGGATGTGTGTGTACATGCATATGTCTACGTGTAGACGTGTGTATGAACATGTGTGTATATGGACGTGTGTGTATAGATGTGTAAAGATGTGTATATATATATGGATGTGTGTATATGAATGTATGTGTACAGATACGTCTACATGTGGATGTACATGCTCGCAGTTTTTCCTGACAGGCGCATCCTAGCATCAGCTTTTTCCAGTGTGTATCAAGAGGCTGCGTGGTGGTGTCAGAGCTTCCTCAGGGTGCACGTGAACAGGGCAAGCACAGAATTTCTCACCCAAACCACAACGCTTTGCAGTTAAAGAGAACAAGAGTTACAAATGTGTCAGGTCAGCAGGTGTAAGCTGGGGCTCTCCAGGCAACCCAGGACCCAACCCCCACACACCGGGGGAGGGAGTGCCCAACAGAACACTTCCCACACCAACCTTAAATCCTGCAAACTTTGAGACAAGTTGACCTCAAGCTCTGGCACGTAGTATTCACGAGCTCATCAGCCTCAGATTCCTCATCTTGTATGGGGTTACAGAGAGGACTTGAAGAAGGGACCTCATGTCTGCTTCCAGAAAGTTTCAGAGTGCCGGCTGTTACTGTAATTGTGATGAGTCTGGGGCGGATGAAACTAGAATTTCTCCAAAGGCAAATAAACATTTCCAGGCTGCAGACAGCTCTATAGGGAGTGGCAGGAAGGTCTGAGGGGAGGCAGAGGCAATCCATGCTTGCAAATTTAGCAAACAATGAGAAGTTCAGGGGCCCCTGGGAGTTCCAGAAAGGAGGCATAAGTCTCAGCCATCAGGCAGGTGGGGCTTTAGGAGGAAGAAGGCTCTCCCCTGACATGGGTCTTCTCCCCACCCAGGCTGACGGCAGAGCTGGAAGTGGAGAGCATTTATGCAGCAAGACATCCAGCCCTGGCTTCAGATGTTCCACTCCAGGCCTCTCTGAGAAGACACTGGAAACTGAGGCAGAATCAGGAGATCCCCTGTTGAACTTGCCCAGGGGTCATGCAGGATTAAGTCTAAAGCTGCTATTTGTACTTGGCTGGAGTGCCGTGGCACAATCTTGACTCACTGCAGCCTCCACCTCCCAGATTCAAGCAATTTGCCTGCCTCAGCCTCCCGAGACGCTGGGACTACAGGCATGCACCACCATGCCCAGCTAATTTTTTGTATTTTTAGTAGAGACAGGGTTTCACCATCTTGGCCAGCCTGGTCCCAAATTCCTGACTTCAAGTGATCCTTCCTCCTTGGCCTCCCGACATTTGTATATTTTTTAAAGTCACCGATCTGCTTGAAAAGGGGATGAAAGTCTTAAATCTTCTCCCCAGGATGGAGGAGACAGATGCAAAACTTCAACACAATGACAAGGGCTTCAAGTGACTCACTAAGTTCCATCCAGGTACCCTTGGGTAAGAACCCTTGAAAAGCACCTACTAAGATGAAAATGAGTCTGGACAACATAGTAAGACCCATCTCCACAAAAAAGAAAAAAAAAGAAAAGGAAAAAAAAATAGAAGAGCATGGTGGCACAGGCCTTAGTCCCAGCTACCTGGGAGGCTGAAGTAAGAGGATCACTTGAGCCCAGGGTTCGAGGCTGCGGTGAGCTAGGATCATGCCATTGCATAGAAGACCTTGTAAAAGAAAGAGAAAAGTGGGGGAGAGAAAAAGGGGAAGAGAAGAGGAAAAGACATGGAGGAAAGGGAGGGAAAGAAGTAAGAAGAGGAAGAGGGAATAGAGGGAGGGAGAGAAAGGAAAGGAAAAAAAAGAAAGGAAGAAAAGAGAAAACAAACAAGAAAAAACATATAAACCTTGTGGCCAGGGAATTCCACTGTTAAGAATTTACTCTACAGAGAGAATGGTGTTCACAGGACAATATTTGTAAGAGAGGAAACCTGGGGAAAACTCAGGAGCTCTTCATTACGAAACTAGCTGAATACATTCCATTCCATGGACTATTACACAGTCATTCGCACTACACGGGAGATGCTGGTTTTTTCTAAGTGGATATATTAACTCTGTGTGCTGATTGTGTGCGTAGATCATCTTGGAAAGAAATCGCCAAAAAAACCCTAACAGTGATTAGCTTTCAGGAGGGGTGGGAGAGAGGCTTTAAGGCTGCACCAGCATCAACCAGTAGAACATTTGCAATGAGGACCATGTTTCAGGGCCACCTGCAGCTGTGACGCACCTGAAATATGACTCACGCAGCCAAAGAACCAAATTTTATTTTCTTTAATGTTAATTCATTTAGATTTTTTTTTTTTTTTTGAGATGGAGTCTCACTCTGTTGCCCAGGCTGGAGTGAAGTTGCGTGATCTTGGCTCACTGCAACCTTCCCCCGGTTCAAGCAATTCTCCTGCCTCAGCTTCCCAAGTTGATGGGATTACAGGAGCCCACCATAACATTTGGCTACTTTTTTTGTTTTTAGTAGAGATGGGGTTTCACCATGTTGGTCAGGTTGGTCTCAAACTCCTGACCTCAGGTGAGCCATCTGACTCAGCCTCCCAAAGTGCTGGGATTATAGGTGTGAGCCACCGTATCTGGCCTCACTTAGATTTCAATTAACACATATGCCACTGGCTGCCATGTGGGAGACTCAGTTCTGTGCCCTTCCATAGCTTTTGAACTTTGAATCATTTAAATGCATCGCTTATTTTTTAAATTATAGAACTTAATAGTATTTAGATAGAATTAATCTAAATGAAATCTACAATAGAATTTAAGTTGTACCAGTGCATGCTGATATATAAAAAGATTGCCAAGGGGTGTGCGGGTGTGTGTGTGTGTGTGTGTGTGTATGTGTATTAGGGATGTGTGTGTGTATATATATATGTGTGTGTGTGTGTGTGTATATATATATTTCTTTCTTTCTTTTTTTTTTTTTTGAGTCAGAGTCTCACTCAGCCACCCACTCTGGAGTGCAGTAGTATGAACTTGGCTCACTGCAGCCTCCACCTCCAGGGTTCAAGTGATTCTCCTGCCTCAGCTTTCTGAGTCACTGGGATTACAGGCATGTACCACCATGCCCAGCTCATTTTTGTATTTTTAGTAGAGAAGGCGTTACACCATGTTGGCCAGGCTGGTCTTGAACTCCTGACCTCAAGTGATCCACCTGCCTGGGATTCCCAAAGTGCTGAGTATTAGAGGCATGAGCCACCATGTCCAGCTGCAAAGGTATATTTCTGAATAAAAAGAGCAAGGTACAAACAAAAAATAGAGACTAGCTGGGCATGGTGGCTCATGCCTGTAATCCCAGCACTTTGGGAGGCTGAGGTGGGAAGATCGCTGGAGCTCAGGAGGTTGAGGCTGCAGTGAGCCATGTTTGCACCACTGCCCTCCAGCCTGAGTGACAGAGCAAGATCCTGCCTCAAGAAAAATTAAAATTAAAATTAAAAAGCCAAAACCTAAGCATGACAATTGGGTTTTCATGCTATTGTGTGATATGTGCCTTCCTCAAAACTTGTTACATCATCACATCACCCATCTGATGCAAAAAAGAAAAAATAGAACCCAGAAACCCAAACTAAAAATATTTGCAAATCTATAGTGTTATGTGTTATACTGTGTCTCCCTGAAAGACGCTGAAGCCCTGTGCCACAGGGTCTGTGGATGGGACCTTATTTGGAAATAGGCTCTTCACATGTGATCAAGCTAAGCTGAGGTGACGAGGGTGAACCCTAATCCCATATGCCTGGTGTCCTTATAAAAAGGGGATGCACGGACACAGACACCTACAAAGGGAAGACGATGTCAAGACAGGGATGGAAGACGATGTCAAGACAGAGACAGAAGACCACCTACAAGCCAAGGAACTCTGGAGGCTACGAGAATCCAGGAGCAAGACCTGGGACAGATCCTCCCTCACAGCCTTCACAGGAAGAACAAACAATCAAAAACCCCTTGATTTCAGACTCCTGGCCTCCAGAACTGTGAGAATAAGTCTCTAGTTGAAGCCATACAGTTTGGGGTACTTTGTTAAGGCAGCACTGGGAAATGAATGCAGATTTCATGGGGCATGCATCAAGACTGCTGCAGGAAATGTGGCACGTGGCATGCTTGAACTCACCATTCATACCTTTCTCTCCTCTGAATTCTTTTTTTGAAAGACAGGGTCTCACTCTGTCGCCCAGGCTGGAGTGCAGTGGCACAAGCATGACTCACTGCAGCCTCGACCTCCTGGGCTCCAGCAATCTTCTTGCCTCAGCCTCCTGAGTAGCTGAGTCTACAGGCAAATGCCACTGTGCCTGGCTAACTTTTTAAAAAATGTTTTGTAGAGATGGGGTCTTGCTATGCTGCCCAGGTTTACCTGGAACTCCTAGCCTCAAGTGATCCTCCCACCTTGGCCTCCCAAAGTTCTGGGATTATAGGTATAAGCCATTGTTACTGGCTTGCCTTTTTTTTTTTTCTTGAGACAGAATCTTGCTCTGTCACCCAGGATGGAGTGCAGGGACATGATCTCAGCTCACTGCAACCTCCACCTCCTGGGTTCAAGCAATTCTTCTGCCTCAGCCTTCCAAGTAGCTCGGATTATAGGCACCTACCACCACACCCAGCTAATTTTTGTATTTTTATTAGAAATGGGGCTTTCACCATTTGGCCAGGCTGGTGTTGAACTCCTGACTTCAGATGATCTGCCCACTTCAGCCTCCCAAAATGCTGTGATCTTGGCTCACTGAAACCTCTGCTCCTGGGTTCAAGCAATTCTCCTGCCTCAACCTCCCAAGTAGCTGGGATTACAGGTACTTGCCACCATGCCTGGCTAGTTTTTGTACTTTTAGAAGAGATGAGGTTTCACCATGTTGGCCAGGCTGGTCTTGAACTCCTGACCGCATGTGATCCACCTGCCTCAGACTCCCAAAGTGCTGGGATGACAGGCATGAGCCACTGCACCCAGCCTACTTCTATTATTATTACATTGTAATATATAATAAAATACTCACACAACTCACCATAACGTAGAATCAGTGGGAACCCTGAGCTTGAAGCTAGATGGTCCCTTCTGGTGGTGACGGGAGACAGTGATAGATCATCGGGCATTAGAGTCTCATGAGGAGCATGCAGCATACCTCCCTCACATGTGCTGTTTGCAGTAGGGTTTGCACTCCTGTGAGAATCTAACACTGCCACCGATCTGACAGGAGGTGGAGCTCAGGCAGTGAGGCCAATGATAAGGAGTGGCTGTGAACACAGATGAAGCCTCCCTCGCCTGCCCACTGCTCACCTGCTGTGCTGCCTGCCCAGTTCCCAACAGGTGAGCTGGGTGCAGTGGCTCACGCCTGTAATCCCAGCACTTTGGGAGACTGAGGCAGGCGGATCACCTGAGGTCGGGAGTTTGAGACCAACATGAAGACACCCTGTCTCTACTAGAAATACAAAAATTAGCCTGGTGTGGTGGCTCATACCTGTAATTCCAGCTACTCAGGAGTCTGAGGGAGGAGTCACTTTAATCCAGGAGGCAGAGGGTGCAGTGAGCCAAAATCATGCCATTGCATTCCAGCCTGGGTAACGAGTGAAACTCCAGCTAAAAACAAAACAAAAAAAAAAAAATGCTGAACGTGATGGCTCACGCTTGTAATCCCAGCACTTCGGGAGGCCAAGTCAGGCGAATAACCTGAATAGAGTTCAAGACCAGCCTCATGGCGAAACCCTGTCTCTACTAAGAATACAAAAATTAGCCGGGTGTGGTGGTACATGCCTGTAATCCCAGCTACTCAGGAGGCTGAGGCAGGAGAATTGCTTGAACCTCGGAGGTGGAGGTTGCATTGACCCGAGATCGCACCATTGCACAGAGTGAGACTCTGTCTCAAAAAAAAAAAAAAAAAAAAAAAACACACACACACACACAGAAACAGAAAAGGCCACAGACTGGTACTGATCCATGGCTGGGGGGTTGGGGACCCCAGTTGTAGACAATATGTAATGATCAAATCAGGGTAACTGAGACAATCATCACCTCAAATATTTATCTATTGTTTTGGGAACATGAAAATCCTTCTCTTCTAGCTATCTTGAAACATACAAATAAGTTCTCATTCACTGTAATTTCCCTTGTGCACTACTGATTACTGTAACTTATTCCTTCCATCTAGGCCTTCTTGTCTTTCATTCATTCTTTTTTTAAAATTATTTTTATTTATTTTTGAGACAGAGTCTTGCTCTGACAGGCTAGAGTGCAGTGGCATGATCTCGACTCACTGCACCTCCACCTCCTGGGTGCAGGCAATTCTCCTGCCTCAGCCTCCTGAGTAGCTGGGATTAAAGGCGTGCACCACCATTCCCAGCTAATTTTTGTATTTTTAGTAGAGATGGGGTTTCACCATGTTGTCCAGGCAGGTCTCAAACTCCTGACCTCAAGTGATCCACCCACCTCGGCCTCTGAAAATGCTGGGATTACAGGCACGAGCCACAGCACCCGGCCATTCATTCATTCTTACTACATTCACTCATTCATTCCACTAATAACTACTGTCTGGTTATCATATACCCAGCACGGTTCCAGGCTCTGGGGAAACAGCAATGAGCAAAACAAAGTTGCTGCTCTCTC
The DNA here is from genome assembly GCA_963574635.1 of Cheracebus regulus. Taxonomy (NCBI): domain Eukaryota; kingdom Metazoa; phylum Chordata; class Mammalia; order Primates; family Pitheciidae; genus Cheracebus; species Cheracebus regulus. The sequence continues at coordinate 18,052 of CAUYQU010039949.1, read as the reverse complement.
AATGGATCCATCATTCTAATGAAAGGGAGAGAGATAGGCGATCCATAAACAAACCAGTAACACAGACAGCCCATCAGGTGGAAAGTGCTACAAAGAATAAATATGAAAGCAGGTGTGGCGGCTCACGCCTGTAATCCCAGCACTTTGGGAGGCCAAGGTGGATGAATCCCTTGAGGTTAGGAGTTCAAGACCAGCCTGGCCAACATGGTGAAATGCCATCTCTACTAAAAGTACAAAAAAAAAAAAAAAAAAAAAAAAGAGAGAGCCAGGCATGGTGGCACCTGCCTGTAATCCTAGCTACTCAGGAGGCTGAGGTGGGAGGACTGCTTGAATTCGGGAGGTGGAGGTTACAGTGAGCTGAGATTGCACCACGGCACTCCAGCCTGGGGGACAGAGCAAGACTCTGTCTTCCAAAAAAAAAAAAGAGTAAAGAGAAAGGTGTGGGTGTAGGGTACACTAGCACGAGCAGGGGTGCTGTGGTGGAGAAGGTGGTCAGGAAAGGCCTCTCTGTGAAGGTAACAGACATGAGGGCTGAGCCTGGGGACTCCTGGGGAGAGCAGCATGGGAGGGCTCTAGGTGTTGGTGCCATTTGTGGTCCTTTTGTTTTGTTTTGTTTTTGAGATGAAGTCTTGCTCTATCGCCCAGGCCAGAGTGAAGTGGTAAAATCTAGGCTCACTACAATCTCCACTACCCGGGTTCAAGCCACCTCCACCTCCCTAAGAGCTGGGATGGCAGGCGGAGTCCCTGTGCCTGGCCTATATACCAACATTTTCAAATTCTTCCGAAAGCACAGCTTCAGGAAGATTATCTGACAGACATCAGAAATAAATTACAGAAAGGCAGGACAAAGATCTCGTCAGTGACAGGGTGGCTGTGGACATCTGTTGGCCAGCAGCAGGGAAGCCACTCAGACCCCGGATTCCACCTCTGCAGCCTGCCTGCACCTGAACCCTCCTCCCCACATCAGTAGAAGCCTGGAACTCTCAGAACAGAGGACCTCATCAGCCGCTGCCACCTTCACCAGAATCATGTGATTAATTCGTTCACGTGGAAGGCAGCAGGAACCCAGAGAGAACAGGATCCCAGATGTGTGGGTTTTGATGGACAGGGTGGTAGGATCTGGGAGGCTCCACCTATCTCACCTCCCAACCCCTACACTCCTTCCCCAGTTGTGCTCAACACAGAGACGAGAGTGACATCACCAGAAATGTAGACACCTGGAAGGACTCCAGGACACAGGGAAGAGGAGGCTGGAGGTCCGCAAGGCGCCCAGCTCCCGACCCCGGATGCCCAGGACTCTCCAGAAGGGCTCCCTCCCAGCCATGGAACTTGGTGGTCCTTGAGTTCCTGAGGATGGAGCTGGTCAGCCGGGCCTGCAAGTCCTTCTGGCTCATTTGCTCTCCTGGGATTGGAGGGAAGAGAGATGAAGACGGGGCCGGTCCAGAAATCTCCCCTGCACCAAATCCCACTGATCTCACCAAGTACGTCCCAAAGCTGTCTGCCTTTCAGCATCTCTGACCCTTGGTCCTGGTCCATCCACTGTCATCCTGTCATCCTGTGCCTGGACTCCTGCAGAAGCTGACCCGGGACAATCGCCCCCGGGAGGCCGCCTCTGATGCCCAGAGAACAGAAGCAGCCGGAGCCCACCTGGGCATGGTGCTGTCAGGAAGGCTACCTGGAGGTGGACGATGCCTGAGCTACGTCTTTTTTTCTTCCTTTTACATTTGTTGTGGAGCTGGGGTCTCACTATGTTGCCCAGGCTGGCCTCAAGCTCCTGGGCTCAAGTGATCCTCTGCCCTCGGCCTCCTAAAGTGATGGGATGACAGCCTGAGCTACATCTTAAATGACCAGGATGTGGGTGCTGGGCAGGCAGAGGCTGGGGGGATGGAGCCGGGAAGAGGGAGGGGAGTCTTTGAGACAGGGGGTGGCAAAAACCCAGGCACAGGGAGCAGCATGACCCGGAGGACACTCAGTGTGGCCAGAGGAGCGCGTGGGCAGGGTCACTTGGCATTTTAGGGTCAGGCAGGAGTTTGGGATCTCCCTTGCTTCACCGGGGTTGAGGGGGGCATCATCAAAAGGCAGCTGCTCTAAGAAGGTTTCTTGTTAATTTTTGAGATAGATTCTTGCTCTGTCACCAGGCTGGAGTGCAGTGGCACGATCTTGGCTCACTGTAACCTCTGCCTCCAGGGTTCAAGCGATTCTCCTGCCTGAGCCTCTGGAGTAGCTGGGGTTATAGGTGCCTGCCACCATGCTCAGCTAATCTTTGTATTTTTTTAACAGAGATAGCATTTTGCCATGTTGGTCAGGCTGGTTTTGAACTCCTGACCTCAGGTGATCCGCCTGCCTTAGCCTCCCAAAGTGCTGAGATTACAGGCGTGAGCCAGCATGCCCAGAGGCGGCCTCGCAGGAGGCTGGAGAAGCAGTCAGGGGACAGATGGACACTGGACAGCTGGGCCTACAGAGGAAATAAGTTGCTTCCCTCCATCCCCCCTCCCTCCCTCCCGCCTTTCTTTCATTTCTTCCGCTCTCCTGTCTTTCCTTTCTTCCCTCTCTCCTTTTTCCTTCCCTCCCTCCCTCCTCCCTTTCTTCCCTTCCTCATTCCTTCTCTTCTTCTCTCAACTCTTTCCTTCCCTCCCTCCTTCCTTTCTCCTTCCCTTCTCCCCTCCCTCCTTTACTCCCTAGTTCTCAAACACTGATCCAGCACCTTCTGCACGCCGAGCTCTAACTAGACACTGAGTCTGCTACAGTGATGGCCCATGCTGCCGTGGAGCTTCCAGTCTAAGGAGAGCGAGGCCATCCCTGCTGGGCGCCCCCTGCAGGGCCCTTGAGGAAGTGGGCAGTGCTGGGGAAAAGCAAAACCCAACCCAGGACCGGCGTCGGTTCGGCGCTGCGGGGGGGATTGGGGTGGGGGGGCTGTGTCCCTGCAGGGGACCTGCATCACCGCCCTGACTGCAGAGGGGTGACGGAGGGGACAAGGGTCTTCTGGAGTGAGGGTGGTCCAGGCAGAGGGAACAGCTAAAGCAGACGCCTGGAGAGATGTGTGAACGTCAGCAGGTGTGAGGGCGGGGAAGGGGGTAGGTGGGGAAGGGAGGGAGACGGGTGGAAGCTGAGGCCGGAGGCAGGGAGGCCGCTCAGGGCGGGCCTGTTGGGCCATGGTGGGGCCCTTGGCTCAGACGGAGGAAAATGGGGCCGCTGTGGGTCTGAGCAGAGGAGGGTGCAATGGATTTGGCTCCCACGTCTCCTGTGGCTGGGCGTGGAGAGAGGCTGGGGCAGAAGTAGGGAGTGAGCCATGGCCTTGCTGCTGGGTGCATTTTCAAGGTGACACCAAGCAAATCCGCTGACTGATGGGGTGCAGGAGAAAAAGGCATTGAACTGACCCAGGGCCTGGGGCCTGAACACTCGAGGGAGGAGCCGCCGTCCATTGCGATGAGGGAGGATGAGGTGCAGGTCTGCACAATGGGCAGCTCACAGCTGACAAGAACAAAGGCAGACCCGCCGGCTCCCACTCAGCTCTCCCCTCCCCGTCGCCCACACCAGGGCCTGGCTTCCTCCCTACGGCCTGCCTGGGCTGTCCCTTTCCGGAAAGCCGAACCTTACCGTGATTCCTCTTCTTGGTGATGAAGAAATTCAGAGGGAGGAGGCTCAGGAAGACAGCAATGGCAGTGAGGGTGGAGGGGCCCAGGAGCTGGGGACAGAGGGGACAGGATGTCAGGCGATCCCGAGGGGCCCAGCTGCCAGAGGCGTGTGAACCACAGCAACTCCATCTTGAATAGGAGTTGGGTAAAAGGAGGCTGAGACCTCCTGGCTGCATTCCCAGGCGGTGAAGGCATTCTAAGGAGGTCAGCACAGGACACAGGTCACAGAGACCTTGCCAACAAAACAGGCTACAGGAAAGAAGCCATTCTAAAACCCACCAAAACCAAGATGGCCAGGAGAGTGACCTCTGGTCGTCCTCACTGCTACACTCCCACCAGCGCCACGACAGTTTACAAATGCCATGGCAATATCAGACAGTTGCCCTATATGATCTAAAAAAGGGGAGGCGTGAATAATCTACCCCTTGTTCAGTATGCCATCAAGAAATAACCCTAAGATGGGCACCAGTGCCCTCTGGGCTGCTCTATGGAGTAGCCATTCTACCTTTAGTTTCCTAAAAAACTTGCTTTTTTAGGAAAGAATAAACTTGCTCTGTGGCTCACACCTGTAATCCCAGCACTTCGGGAGGCTGAGGCAGGCGGATCACCTGAGGTCAAGAGTTCAAGATCAGCCTGGCCAACATGGTGAGACCCCATCTCTACTAAAAATATAAAAATTAGCTGGGTGTGTTGGCAGGCACCTGTGATCCCAGCTACTTGGGAGGCTGAGGCAGGAGAATCACTTGAATCCGGGAGGCATGGGTTGCAGTGAGCCAAGATCACACCACTACCCTCTAGCCTGGGCAACAGAGTGAGACTCCATCTCAAAAGAGAAAAAAAACAAACAAAAAAAACAATCAAACAAAAAATATGTGCTTTCACTTTACGGATTCATCCCGAGTTGTTTCTTGCACAAGATCTAAGAACCTCCCTTGGGGTCTGGGTCGGGCCCTCTTTCCTGGAACACAGCTGCAGATCCTGAAGGGGGTCAGACTTGGGTCCTAAGATGGGGAGTCAGGGAATGTGATAAGGGCAGCCACCAGGTCCCAGGGATCTGGGCTCATGGGGGTCTGCTGGGTCAGGAGACACCTGCTGAAGACGGGGTCTTTCAGTTTCAATGTCAGGGAGGGGAATGGCCCAGTTACACGATGGGGAGAGGGTTATATTCAAGACAGAACTAGCACACACACGAGTGGGACTGGGGGGTGTTGAGACCTCTGGAATCAGGACCGGGTTCAAATCCTGACTCTGATGCTTGTGAGTGTGGCCTTGGGGCAAGTTGCCTCCCTAACGTGCAATTCCCTTGTCTACAAAATGGGAACAGAGTTGTCGACCTTTTGCATGTTTGCTTATTACATTTAATTATTTTCCTAATCCTCATTTCACCCTCATGAGGGTTGTCAGACCTAGCAAATCATCATACAGATGCCCAGTTACATTTGAAGACAAAGAGTGAATACGGTTTTAGTCTAAGTCTCGTGTATTATTTGGACATAAACTGAGAGTCCGAAACTCTAACTTCACTGGATGTCCTGTGTTTTCTCTGGCAACCCTGCTCCCCACCAACGTGGTGCTTTTGGGATAGTTATCTCCCCTCTCTCAGCTTTGGTTTCTATATCTGGAAAATGTGGAAGTGGGAGGTAGAATAAACGATTTTTAAGTTGCTGTGACTTTCTGAGAGTCCTCCGCAGGTTACTTGAACCCATTCTTGCGCCAAGCCCCACCCCAACTCCAGTCTGTGTGCCCGTTTCCCCTCTCAGTCCTTAGGAATACTTTTTTTTTTTGAGATGGAGTATCGCTCTGTTACACAGGCTGGAGTGCAGTGTCGTGATCTTGGCTCACTGCAACCTCCTCTTCCCAGCCAATTCTCTTGTCTCAACCTCCCAAGTAGCTGGGATTACAGGCGTGCGTCACTATGCCTGGCTAATTTTTGTATTTTTAGTAGAGACAGGGTTTCACCATGTTGCCAGGCTGGTCTCGAACTCCTGGCCTCAAATGATCTACCCACCTCAGCCTCCCTAAGTACTGGGATTACAGGTTTGAACCACCCCAGCCAGCTCAAAGAAAATAGAACACTGTTTCTAATCTCGGGTCAATTTGTTTCATTTATGCTGCAATGGCGCCACCTGGTGGCTCCATGGAGAAGTGCCCTGAGGGTAAACAGCCTACAGCAGGGGTTGGAAAAACTCAAAGGAGTTTGACAGAAGATGAACATTTCCCTCTGGGGGAAAAATGGTTCATTAAACTGTAGCAACCCCCGTATCTACCCCTCCTTCGCCAGGATCTCATGGTGGTGTTAGGAGCTGTCTACCAAGAGGCAGGAAAAGTGACACGGTACCTTATATGCGGATATCTTGGTCTTGTCTGAATTTTTTTTTTTTCCCCAAGGTGGAGTCTTGCTCTGTCCCTCAGCCTGGAGTGCAGTGGTGTAATCTCATCTAACTGCAACTTACGCCTCCCGGTTTCAAGCGATTCTCCTGCCTCAGCCTCCTTAGTAGCTGGGATTACAGGCGCTACCTGCCACCACGCCCGGCTAAGTTTTGTATTTTTAGTAGAGATGAGGCTTTGCCATGTTGGCCAGGCTGGTCTCGAACTCCTGACCTCAAGTGATCCACCTGCTTCAGCCTCCTAAAGTGCTGAAATTACAGGCATGAGCTACTGCACATGGCCTGGTCTCTGATTTTTAGCCACAGTGGGGTCAACCTGATCAATTGCCCTGAATTTTCCACGTTCTTCCTCTCTCTCTCTCTTCCTAATGATGACATGTATGCACTGCACATCAAGAACTGTCTGAGTGCCTTCTATTGCACTTGCGAAGCACCAATTGTTTGCAAGGCCCTGGAATACAAGGTGAAAGCATTAGAAAATGTCCTGGCCCCTAGTCCTGGCAAAAACAATCATATGCATGAGCATTTGACTTTTTTTTTTGAAGTATTCTATTATAATCAAAATGCCACTAACATTTTTTACAAGGCCAAGGCCGGGCACAGTGGCTCACACCCATAATCTCAGCACTTTGGGAGGCCAAGATGGGTGGATCATCTGAGGTCAGGAGTTCGAGACCAGCCTGGCAAACATGGTGAAACCTGGTCCCTACTAAAAATACAAAAAGTAGCCAGACCTGGTGGTGCATGCCTGTAATCCCAGCTACGCAGGAGGCCGAGGCTGGAGAATTGTTTGAACCTAGGAGGCGGAGGTTGCAATGAGCTGAGATTGCACCACTGTACTCCAGCCTGGGCAATGTAGCAAGACTCCATCTCAAGAAAACAAAACAAACATGTTTTACAGTTTTTAGAAAGAGGGTCTTGCTGTGTCTCAGAGCTGGAATTCAGTGGCATGATCACAGCTCACTGTAACTTTGAACTGGGCTCAGTGATCCTCCTTCCTCAGCCTCCCAAGTAGTCAGGACTATAGGTGTGCACCACCAACATGCCCAGTTAATTTAAAAAACTTTTTCTGTAGAGATAGGATCTCTCTGGTTGGTATGTTGCCCAGGCTAGCCTTCATCTCCTGGCCTCAAGTGATCCTCCCACCTCAGCCTCCATATGCCATTACACCTTAAATGTACCTAGCCAGGGCTCATGCCTGTGATCCCAGCACTTTGGGAAGCCAAGATAGGCAGATCACTTGAGGCCAGGAGCTTGAGAGCACCTGGCCAATGTAGTGAAACCCATCCCTACTAAGAATACAAAAAATTAGCTGGGTGTGGTAGTGCCTGTAATCCCAGCTACTAAAGAGGCTGAGGCATGAGAATTGTTTGAACCTGGGAGGCAGAGGTTGCAGTGAGCTGAGATCACACCACTCCACCAGCCTGGTCAACAGAGGGAGACTCTGTCTCAAACAAACATCCAGCCAGGGCTCTGGAAACCATGGCATATAGTATCTACACGGGAGACACACAGATGCCTCACCTGTTTTTATACAGCTCATGAGTTGCACAAGAATGTTTATCGGTTTTATATTTTTAAATACTTGAAAAAAATCAGGCTGGGCACGGTGGCTCATGCCTGCAATCCCAGCATTTTGGGAGGCCTAGGTGGGAGGATTACCTGAGGTCAGGAGTTGGAGACCAGCCTGGCTAACATAGTGAAACCCCATCTCTACTAAAATACAAAAATTAGCCAGGCATGGTGGCACGCACCTGTAATCCCAGGCTATGGTGCAGTGACATCTCGGCCTACTGAAATGTCTGCCTCCTGGGTTCAAGCAATTCTCCTGCCTCAGCCTCCCGAGTAGCTGGGACTACAGGCATGCGCCACCACGCCTAGCTAATTTTTTCTGTATTTTCAGTAGAGAAGGAGTTTCACCATGTTGGCAAGGATGGTCTCAATCTCCTGACTTTGTGATCTGCCCACCTCAGCCTCCCAAAGTGCTAGGATTATAGGCATGAGCCCCCAGCCTTTTTTTTTTTTTTGAGACAGGGTCTCACTCTGTGGAGGTGCAGGCTGCGCTGAGTCCTGACTATACTACTGCACCCAGGCTGGAGTGCAGTGGTGTCATCATGGCTCACTGCAGCCTCCACCTTCCCAGGATTCAAACAATCCTCCAACCTCAGCCTCCCGAGTAGCTGGCTACAAGCATGTGCCACCATGCCTGACTAATTTTTTTGTGTTTTTTGTAGGGACTGGGTCCCCCTATGTTACCCATGCTGGTCTCAAACTCCTGGCTTCAAGCAGTCGTCCTGCCTTAGCCTCCCAAAGTCTGGATATTACAGCTGCGAGCCACTGTACTCAGCTTGTTTATCCTCACAATGGGATTTTGTTTTTGAAGACAGGGCCTCACTCTGTCATCCAGGCTGGAGCACAGTGGTGCAACTGTGGCTCACTGCAGCCTCCACCTCTCAGGCTCAAGCAGTCCTCCGGCATCAGCCTCCCAGTAGCTGGGACCACAGATGCACCACCATGCATGACTAACTTATTTTTTGTAGAGATGGGTTTTCACCCTGTTGCCTGGGCTGGTCCCAAACAGCTGGGCTCAAATGATCCTCCAGCCTCAGCCTCCCAAAGTGCTGGGATTACAGATGAGAGCCATCAAACCTGACCTGTTTTATTCCTTATAGTGGTCACCTGTATTAGAAGACATTCTGTTGTGTTCAAGCCTCTGGTTGACCAAAAACTCCACGGCCATCCCTTTGAGCCTGCTTATAGAGAAGACTAATGGAGGTTGAGTTGTCTTTTCTTTTTTTTTTCTTGAGATGGAGTCTGGCTCTGTCCCCCAGGCTGAAGTGCAGGGGTGCAATCTAAGCTCACTGCAACCACCACCTTCCGGGTTCAAGCAATTCTCCAGCCTCCGTCTCCCAAGTAGCTGGGATTACAGGCACATGCAACCACACCCAGTTCATTTTTGTATTTTTAGTAGAGACAGGGTTTCACCATGTTAGCAAGGCTGATCACGAACTCCTGACCTCAAGTGATCTGCCCTCCTCAGCCTCCCAAAGTGCTGGGATTATAGGCATGGACCCCCATGCCTGGCAGAAGGATCCAGATTTCTTATTTATTTTTACTTTTTGTTTTAGACGGAGTCTCACTGTGTCACCCAGGCTGGAGTACAATGGCATGGTCTTGGCTCACTGCAACCTCTGCCTGCTGGGATTCTCTGGCCTCAGCCTCTCGTGTAGCTGGGACTACAGGCATGTGCCACCACACCCGGCTAATTTTTGTATTTTTAGTAGACATGGAGGTTTCACGATGTTGGCCATGATGGTCTCGAATTCCCAACCTCTGGTGATCCTCCCACCTCAGCCTCCTAAAGTGCTGGGATTACAGGCGTAAGCCACTGTGCTCGGCCATGGGTTTTCTTAAACCAAAGCATATTCCTTGTCATGTTTGACAAGATTGTGCCCCAGCCCTGTATTTTCCTTGATTCATTCTCCTTTGACTAGCGAACCTCTCCAAAGTGATAAGGAACATGGAAGAGCCACTGGCCGGGTGGGCTGGGTGGTGGCTGGGGTGGCTGGGGTCTCAGCAGTTGACAACCCCTTTCCCAGGATGTACATGGGGCCTCATGTACCTGTTCTGTTGTCTCCTAGATCAGCTCATTGATGCCGTCCGGGTGAAAAAAGGAGACGAGACCTTGTTTTCTTCCATGTTCAAAGCCAATATCACCATCCACAACATTGCTGTCAGTGCGTGCCCGGCCCACCAGTAGCCTAGAAATATTTAGACCTGTTTTATTAACCATACACCTGCCGGGCCCAATCCAACCAAAACATGAAATCAACTGGGCGCAGTGACCCACAACTGTAATCCCAGCACTTTGGGAGGCCGAAGCGGGTGGATCTCCTGAGGTCAGGAATTTGAGACCAGCCTGGCCAACATGGTGAAACCCCATCTCTACTAAAAATATAAAAATGAGCCAGGTGTGGTTGTTCACACCTGTAATCCCAGCTACTCAGAAGGCTGAGGCGGGAGAATCACTTGAATACAGGAGGCAGACGTTGTAGTGAGCTGAGATTGAACCACTGCACTCCAGCCTGGGCACAGAGCGAGACTATCTCAGAAAACAACAGTAACAACAACAGAAACAAAAACACAAGATCAAGCATCCTCCCCCCGACCTATTTTAAGAGATAGGGTCTTCCTGTGTTGTCCAGGCTACAGCGCAGTGGCACAATCATAGCTGACTGCAGCCTCTTACTCCCAGGCTCAAGCAATCCTCCCACCTCAGCCTCCTGAGTAGCTGGGATTACAGGTGTGTGCTACCATACCCAGCTAATTTGTGTGTGTGTGTGTGGAGATGGGGTCTCACCATGTTGGCCAGCCTGGCCTCAAACTCCAAACTTCAAGTGATCCTCCCATCTTAGCCTTCCAAAGTGCTGGGATGACAGGTATGAGCCTCTGCTCCTGGCCAAAACCTAATTACACATTCAGGAATGACCAAGGGCGTGAGCTTCTGTGTCCTTTAACCGTGGAATGGATTCTTCCTTGGGGATCACTTTGCTGAGGATGATGTAACAAAGTACCACAAACTTAGTGGCTTAGAACAAGACAAATTTGTTGTCTCAGGCCAGACGCCGTGGCTCATGTCTTTAATCCCCATACTTTGGGAGGGTGAGAGGATCACTTGAGGTCAGGAGTTCGAGACCAGCCAGGCCAACATGGTGAAACCCCGTCTCTACTAAAAATACAAAAATTAGCCGGGTGTGGTGGCACGTGCCTATAATCCTAGCTACTCATGAGGCTGAGGCAGGAGAATTGCTTGAACCCGAAAGATGGAGGTTGCAGTGAGCTGAGATTGCACCACTGCACTCCAGGCTGGGTGACAGAGCAAGAATCCAACTCAGAAAAAAAAAATAGCCAGGCATGGTTGCACGTGCCTGTGTTCCCAAGCTACTCGGGAGGCTGAGGTGGGAGGACTGCTTGAGCCAGGGAGGATGAGGCTGCAGTGAGCTGAGATCACGCCACTGTGCTCCAGCCTGGGTGACAGAGTGAGACCCTGTCTCAATAAAGAAATAAATAAATAAAATAAAAAATTGTTGTCTCTGAGTTGGGAGGCCAGAAGTGTAAAGTCAGGTGTCTGCAGGCCGGGCTCCGTCTGGAGGCTCTGGGGAAGAATCTGTCCCAGCCTCTCTCCTGGCTCAGGCATCCCTTGACTTACAGAGGCCATCGTCCTTCTATGCATGTCTGTCTGTGTGCAAATTTCCCTTTGGCCAGGCACAGTGGCTCATGACTATAATCCTAGCACTTTGGGAGGCCGAGGCAGGAGGATTGCTTGAGCCCAGAAGTTCAAGACCAGCCTGGGGAACATAGTGAGATACCATCTCTACAAAAAATATAGAAAATTAGCTGGGCATGGTGGAACACACCTGTAGTCCCAGCTATTCAGGAGGCTGAGGTGGGAGGATCACTTGAGCCCAGGAGATTGAGGCTGCAGTGAGCTGAGATCACACCGCTCCACTCCAGCCTGGGTGACAGAACAAGACCCTGTCTCAAGAAAAAAATATTTTATTCTTTTTCGTTTACTGGCAACAAATTTCCCTTTTAGTAAGGATACCAGTTATATGGGATCAGGGCCCCATCTTCATGACCCATTTTAACTTGATGACCTCTGTAAAAACCCAGTCTCCAAATAAAGTCATGCCTGTAATCCCAGCACGTTGGAAGGCTGAGGTGGAAGGATAACTTGAGGCCAGGAGTTCGAGACCAGCCTGGGCAACATAGTGAGACCTCACCTCTACAAAAACAATTTTAAAAAATTAGCTGGGTGTGGGTGTGCACCTGTAGTCCCAGCTCCTCGGGAGGCAGGAGCACAGAGCGAGTCCGGGAGGTCGAGGCTGCCATCATCTATGATTGTGCCACTGCATACCAGCCTGGGCAACAGCAAGACCTAGTCTGTCTCAAAAGAAAAAAAGAAAAAAAAGGTTTGCTGATCCAATTTGGGGTAATTTTTAAAAACTTTAACTCTGTATTGTTTCATATTGCTTAGCTTTTCCACATGAACTTTGTCATTATAACCAGAAAATAGCAGTCACATTAGTTTTGTTTTTTGAGATGGAGTTCTGATCTTGTTGCCCAGGCTGGAGTGCAGTGGCGTGATCTCTGCTCACTGCAACCTCTGCCTCCCTGCTTAAGCGATTCTCCTGCCTCAGCCTCCTGAGTGGTCGGGACTACAGGTGCATGCCACCCTGCCTGGCTCATTTTTGCATTTTTAGTAGAGAGGGGGATTCACCATGTTGGTCAGGCTGGTCTCGAACTCCTGGCTTCAAGTGATCTTCCCGCCTCAGCCTCCCAAAGTGCTGGAATTACAGGCATGAGCCACCACACCTGGCCATACTTACCTTTTTGTCCACAGAAATGACCAGCATTTCAATTTTTACTTTGTCTCGTTTTGTTTTTCTTAGATGAAAACAAACTGGCAGTTATAATTGGGGAGGACAACTTGTATTATGGGAATCTGGGTGTTGTGCCAAGTTTCGTAATCAAAGTTGGTAAAAAGAAACTGGGGTTATGGGCTGGGGGCGGTGGTGCACGCCTGTAATCCCGGCACTTTGGGAGGCCGAGGTGGGTGGATCGCCTGAGGTCAGAAGTTTGAGACCAGCCTGGCCAACATGGTGAAATATGTCTCTACTAAAAATACAAAGAATTAGCCAGGTGTTGTGATGGGCGCCTGTAATCCCAGTTACTTGGGACACTGAGCAGGAGAATCACTTGAGCCTGGGAGGGCGAGTGAGACTGTCTCAAAAAAAAAAAAAAAGAAAAAAAGAAAAAGAAACAGTAGGGTTATGAATAAGTTGGTAAGCAATAATGGTCTTGTTCATAAACTTTTGATCCTTTTCTTTGCAGGCTAGAAATCACTCGTTAGTAAAATAATAACAGTAACAACAACAGCCCAAAGGGAAGAGTATTTAAAGTGCAGGAGGCGCTGGCCTAGGTGCCTTTGAGGGTTGCATTATTTAGCCTTGAGCATCATCTTAGGAGTACATCCTCATATGGTTCCTACTTGACAGGGGGAAAAACCGAGGCACAGAGGCCTATGTCATCTGTCTGGACTCAAAGTGGCACTAAGTGGTGGCGCAGATGTCATCTGATATTATCTTGTGCACTATGCCTATCTAATTATTACTGTTATTTTTGAGACGGAGTTTCCTTCTTGTTGTCCATGCTGGAGTGCAATCTCAGCTCACTGCAACCTCTGCTTCCCAGGTTCAAGCGATTCTCCTGCCTCAGCCTCCCAAGTAGCTGGGATTACAGGCATGCACCACCATGCTTGGCTAATTTTGTATTTTTTGTAGAGATGACGTTTCTGCATGTTGATCAGGTTGGTCTGGCTTTTTTTCTTTTCTTTTTTTTTTTTCTTTTTTTTTTTAAGATGGAGTCTCGCCCAGGCTGCAGTGCCGTGGGATGATCTTGGCTCACCACAACCTCCACCTCCCAGGTTCAAGCAATTCTCAGCTTCTCGAGTAGCTGGGATTGTAGGCACATGCCACCATGCTGGGCTAAGTTTTGAAGTTTTAGTGGAGTCAGGGTTTCACCATGTTGGCCAGGCTGGTCTTGAACTTCTGACCTCTGGTAATCCACCCGCCTCAGCCTCCCAAAGTGCTGGGATTACAGGCATGAGCCACCACACCTGGCCACTATGCTTATCTAATTGTATTTCCAAAAGGAGAGGAAAAAATAATAATTGTATTTCCATCCTCACAGTAACTCCGTGAAGGAGATAATATCATCCACCTTTTACAAATGAGAAAACAAAAGCTGCAGCTTTTTTTTTTTTTTTTTTTTGAGACAGTGTCTCACTTTGAAGCCCAAGCTTGAGTGCAGTGGCATGATCTTGGCTCACTGAAGTCTTGACCTCTGGGACTCAAGTGATCCTCCCACTTTAGCCTCCCAAGTAGCTGGGACTAAGGGCGACACCACATTTGGATAATTTTTTGAATTTTTTTGTAGAGATGGGGTCTTGCTATGTTGCCCAGGTTGCTCTTAAACTCCTGGGCTCAAGCAATACTCTCACCTTGACCTCCCAAAGTGCTGGGATTACAGGTATGGTCACTCCAACTTCTTTTCTTCCCAAGGCCATACTAAGTTGTTAGTGGCTGAGGCAAAAGAGTCCTGAGGGTCTACTGACTCCTGCTTCAGTGTTTTTCTAGCTAGACTACAGCCACTGTCATTCCTGGAAGTTGTCTGACAGTGGACTAAGATGGATTATTTGGGTGTGGAGCACAAACAGAGGAATCATCTCTTAGGAGCCTGAACCCTGATGTTTTGATGGGGCCAGCATATATTCTGGGGAGAGGTTCCATAGCTCCCATCCATGACCTGTGAATAGGAATTAGGTGCCAGGTACGGTGGCTCAAGCCTCTAATCCTAGCACTTTGGGAGGCTGAGGTGGGCAGATCACGAGGTCAGGAGTTCAAGACTAGCCTGGCCAACATGATGCAACCCTGTCTCTACTAAAAATACAAAAATTACCTGGGTGTGGCAGCAGGTGCCTGTAATCCCAGCTACTCCAGAGGCTGAGGCGGGAGAATCCCTGGAACTTGGGAGACAGAGTTTGCAGTGAGCCAAGATCATGCCAATGCACTCCAGCCTGGGCGACAGAGCAAGACTTTGTCTCAAATAAAAAAATAAAAAAAAAAAACAAATATGTGAGGGATCCAAGAAGGCCGAATAGGAACAGCACTGGATTGCAGTTCCCAGTGAAAATGCAGAGGGTAAGTGATTACTACATTTCCAAACAGATTTTTACTGCCCACAGACCAGGAGATTCCTGGGTGGAAAAGTGCCACGAGCCCCCAGCACTGCTGTTTCAGCCAGAGCAGTGGGTCTCCACACAAAAGCTCACACAAATCCGGGCACTTTTTCAACTGGTGATTGGAACACCTGGGAGACAGAGTCACCCATGCAACTAAAGAAAAAAGGGGACTGAAACAGGGAGCCAGGTGATCTGGCTCAGCCAGTCCCACCCCGGCAAAGACCAGCAATCTGAAACGCTCTAGATTGAGAGCTTCATAGCAAGCACAGCTGGACCCAGGATGGTCCAGCTCTGTGGGGGAAAGACACCCGCCATTACCAAGGCAGTTCACCACTACCGAGGCAGCCTGCCATTACCGAGGCAGACCGCCATTACCGAGGCAGACCGCCATTACCGAGGTAGCCCGCCATTATAGAGACAGTCCGCCATTACAGAGACAGTCCGCCATTACAGAGACAGTCAGTCATTACAGACGCAGACCACCATTACTAAGGGAGTTCTAACTATACCCCTATAAAGAAAACTGCAAGGAAGTTCACACAGCAGCTGGTTAGAGCCCATGGCAGCTTAGCAATGCCTCTGCTGGCAGACTGTGACTAGGCTACCTCCTTGCTGGGCAGGGCATCTCTGAAAAAAGGCAGTAGCATGACAGAAACTTATAAATAAAGCCCCACTTTCCCAGGACAGAGCACCTGGGAAAAAAAAGGTGGTTATGAGCTCCACTGCAGCAGACTTAAACGTACCTGCCCAGCAGCTCTGAATGGAACAACGGAGCTCACAGCTCAGCACTTGAGCTCCTATAAAGGACAGACTGTCTCCTCAAGCAGCTCCCCTACCCCTGTATATCCAAAGAGTCACCTCATAAAGGAGAGCTCAGACTGACATTTGGAGGGTATCCCTCTGGGACAAAGATAGCAGAAGAAAAAACTGCCAGCAACCCTCACTGTTTTGCAGCCACTGCAGGTGATTCCCAGGCAAGCAGGGTCTGGTGTGGACCTCCAGCAGTCACACAGCAGAGGGGCCTGACTGTTAGAAGGAAAACTAAGGAACAGAAAGAAATAACTTCATCATCAACAAACAGGACATCCACTCAGAGACCCCATCTGAAAGTCACCAACTAGAAAGACCACAGGGAGATAAATCCACAAAGGTGGGAAGAAACCAGTATAAAAAGGATGAAAACACCCAAAACCAGAATGCCTCTCCTCCTCCAAGGGATCACAACACCTCACCAGCAAGGGAAGAAGACTAGATAGAGAATGAGTCTGATGAATTGACAGAAACAGGTTTCAGAAGGTGGGTAATAAGAAACTTCTCTGAGCTAAAAGAACATATTCTAACCCAATGCAAAGAAACTAAGAACCTTGAAAAATGGTTTGATTAAATGCTAATGAGAATAAACAACTTAGAGAGGAATATAAATGAACTGATGGAGCTGAAAAACACAACACAAGAACTTTGCGAAGCATACACAAGTTTCAATAGCTGAACTGACCAAGCAGAAGAAAGGATATCAGAGACTGAAGATCAACTCAATGAAATAAAACAAGAAGGCAAGATTAGAGAAAAAAGGGTGAAAAGAAATGAACAAAACTTCCAAGAAATATGGGATTATTTAAAAAGACCTAATCTATGTTTGATAGGTGTACCTAAAATTGACAGAGAGAATGAATCCAAGCTAGAAAACACTCTTAAGGATATCATCCAGGAAAACTTCCCCAACCTAGCAAGGCAGGCCAATATTCAAGTTCAGGAAATACAGAAAACACCACAAAGATATTCCTCAAGAAGAGCAACCCCAAGGCACATAATCGTCAGATTTACCAGGGTTGAAATGAAGGAAAAAATGCTAAGGGCAGCCAGAGAGAAAGGTTGGATTACCCACAAAGGGAAGCCCATCAGACTCACAGTGGATCTCTCAGCAGAAACCCTGCAAGCCAGAAGAGTGGGGACCAATATTCAACATCTTTCAAGAAAAGAACCTAGAATTCAACCTAGAATTTCATATCCAACCAAACTAAGTTTCATAAGTAAAGGAGAAATAAAATCCTTTACGAACAAGCAAGCACTCAGAGATCTGATCACCACCAGGCCTGCTTTACAAGAGCTCCTGAAAGAAGCACTAAACATAGAAAGGAACAACCAGTACCAGCCACTCCGATAACATAACAAATGGTAAAGATCATCGACACAATGAAGAAACTGCATCAACTAATGGGCAAAACAAATAGCTAGCATCAAAATGGCAGAATCAAATTCACACATAACAATATTAACCTTAAATGTAAATGGGCTAAATGCCCCAATCAAAAGATATAGACTGGCAAATTAGGTAAAAAGTCAAAACCCATCTGTGTGCTGTATCCAGGAAACGCATCTCACATGCAAGGATACACATAGGCTCAAAATAAAGGGATGGAGGAAGACTTACCAAGCAAATGGAGAGCAAAAAACAAAAAAGCATGAGTTGCAATTCTCATCTCTGATAAAATAGACTTTAAACCAACAAAGATCAAAAGAGACAAAGAAGGACATTATATAATGGTAAAAGGATCAATGCAACAGGAAGAGCTAATGATCCTAAATATATTCGCACCCAATACAGGAGCACACAGATACATAAAGCAAGTTCTTAATGATTTACAAGGAGACTTAGACTCCCACACAATAATAGTGGGAGAATTTAACACTCCACTGTCAATATTAGACAGATCAACGAGACAGATAATTAACAAGGATATCCCGGACTTGAACTCAGACCTGGAACAAGCAAACCTAATAGACATTTACAGAACTCTCCACCCTAAATCCACACAATATACATTCTTCTCCGCAACACACCACATCTACTCTAAAATTGAACACATAATTGGAAGTAAATCACTCTTCAGCAAATGCAAAAGAACGGAAATGATAACAAACGATCTCTCAGACCACAGTGCAATCAAGCTAGAACTCAGAAACTAACTCAGACACAACTTCATGGAAACTGAACAACTGGCTCTTGAATGTGGACTGGATAAACAATGAAATGAAGGCAGAAATAAAGATATTCTTTGAAACCATCGAGAACAAAGACACAACATACCAGAATCTCTGGGACACATTTAAAGCAGTGTCTAGAGGAAAATATATAGCAATAAATGCCCACATGAGAAGCAAGGAAAGATCTAAAATCAACACCCTATCATCAAAATTGAAAGAGCTAGAGGAGCAAGATCAAAAAA
>CAUYQU010039946.1:0-67749 GCA_963574635.1 Cheracebus regulus | reverse complement strand
CTTAAACCACCCACTTTGGGTGGCCAAGTTTGTCTTAATGATTGTCCCCATCATTGAAACACCACCCCTGGAAAAAAACCAAAAACCCTAAAAATAAAAAAAAAAAAAAAAAAAAAAAAAAAAAAAAAAAAACGAGCCAGGCATGGTGGTGCATGCTTGTAGTCCCGGATACTTGGGAAGCTGAGGCAGAAGGATCACTCCAGCCCCGGAGGTCAAGGCTGCAGTGAGCTGTGATCACACCACTGCACTCCAGCGTGGGTGACAGAGCTAGATCCTGCTTCAAAAACCATAAAAATAAAAAATAAAGTCATCATTCTCGCATGTATTGTTTCATTTGTTAATTAAGGTATAATTTTACAAACAGTGAAACTCACCATTCTTAGTGCAGAGTTCTCACAAAAGTGTACAATTGTGTGGCATCCATCACAATCCCTACACAAGAGAATTCCATCATCCCCGGAATCTCCCCGGAATTTCCCAGGGCCCTCCCATAGCTCCCCATCCCTTCACCCTCTGATCTGTTTTCTGGCTCCTTTTCTTTCTGAAGTGTTTGCAGGAAACATCACCCTCTCTCATTTTACAAATACCGCAGACAGATTTTGAAGCCCAAAGCATCATAGAGGCAGCAAATCAGGACAGGAAGGAGTGAGGGGGGAGAATCTTCCCTGCCTGTAAGAAGCACTTAAGAGATCTGCAAAAAGCCAGCAGGAGAGGCAAAAACTGTGGGGGCCGATTGGTACAGGTCCTGCCCTGTGTGACAGGGCTTCGAATAAAATCCAACTGCTCCCCCATGCTGCTGGAGCCTCCCCGCCTTCAGGCCACCCCACTGGCCCCTTCCCCACCGTGCCCCACCGTCCAAGCTCTCACCTGCCCTGGGGGTGCCTGCTGACTTAGCACCAGGAATTTGAACCCCACCCCACAGATGACCTGGTCACAACCTGTGAAGCTTCCCTTTTGTCTTCTGCAGGGCACCTGCCCCTAATGCCATCTGACCCCTGCTCACACAGTATCTTCCATTTGCTTAACCCCCTGGAGGGCCAAGTCTCAGTGAAGAGCATGCAGGAAACAAGCCCGTGTCCTCATGTCCTCGTGGAGGTGACATTGCGAGAGGGGAGGCCCGCAACACACACACAAACGCCTCTGCAGCTGCGATGCTGGCTGTGTAGGAAACTGAAGTGAGGCCGGGGAAAGCCAGAGGCCATGGGGCTGCCAGGAGGAGCAGGGACCGGGCAAGATTTGCCCAGAGCAGGGCAGGCCACATGGCACTATACAGACCACTGAAAGGAACTTGGTTTTTCATCTGCATGAGACGGAAAACCATAGAGGATGTTAAAGGGTGAGTGACATCCTCTGACCCTTTATAAAAGCAGCAAGAGTGTAGGTAGCCCAGTAGAAGTGAGGGCGGCAGGAGGAGGGCTCAGGGAGGGCACGGGGCAACTGGACTCCAACAGCGCCGGTGGGAGTGCCCAGTGGTGCCTCCACCTTGGAAAGTTGGCAGTTCTTAATACCATGAAGCTGGCTCAGACCTATGATTCCCAGTTCCACTCCCAGGTGTCACACTCAAGAGAAGTGAAGATGCCCACAAAAGGCCTCGCAGCAGCAGCAGCACCGCTGGTGACAGCTGCCTCTGCGGGTGCATGGATTGGCCCGTCATTGCAGCACTTTGGGAGGCCGAGGCAGGAGCATCTCTGGAGCCCAAGAGTTCAAGACCAGCCGGAGTCCTCCAGAGGTGGAGACTCCCCACCTCTACTAAAGATGGAGAAAGAAATTAGCTGAGTGTAGTGGTGCGCGCCTATAGTCCTAGAATCACCTGATGTTAATGTTTTCAATCAGACTTGCATATCCAAGTAAATAAAGAATAAATACCAAGCACAGGGCCTGGTGAGGGCTGGGCCAGATTCTCTGCAACCCTGGTGGCTTCACCCATTTTCTAAACCTCTGGTTCTGTGAGGACTGAGAATGACCACCCCAGACTATCCCAGAAACAGCCTGGGCATTCTGAGTGTTTCCCAGAGAATCGTTAGGAGTTATCTCATAAAGTTGGACGACACTGCCCGGGACAGTCCCGTGAGGGGCAAGGGTGGGAACCCTGGATCTCGCTGCGCTGCCGGCCCCCGCCCCGCTCCGCCGTGTCGCCGAGCGAGCGCTGGCTCCCCGAGTCCCTGGAAGCCGCCGGGGGCGGGCCGGGGCGGGCCCGGGCGTAGGGGGGGCGAAGGAGGAAGCGCGCGGGGTGCCATAAGGAGGAAGCGGGCGTTTGGTGGTGTTCCCGCGCCCGGCAGACGCAGCCACGGCCCCGACGCGCCCGCGCCCCCGCGGTCGGAGGGTGGTGAGTTCCGCGCGCCCCTCCCCGCGCCCCCGCCCCTCCCCGGGTACGCGCCGAGCCCCCGCCCGGGACCCCGCCCGCCCCAGCGTGGAGCTCAGGGCCCGCGGCCCGCCCTGGGCCCGACCGCGGTGGGAGCCGGAGGAGGGGAGGCGACGGTCACCGCGCCCGGCCCCGGCACCGACCTGCGGGCCGCGCCTCCCTCCGCCCCGGCGCCCTCCTGGGCCCCCACACCTCGGAGCTGCGGGTCGGCCTCGGAGCCCGGCCGCCCCTTGGGAGGCGGGGAAGGCTTTGTTGTGTTCCCTCCACGTGGCCTGGGGAGGATTCAGCGGAGGCGTGCGGGGCGCGGGGAGGTGCGGGCGAGGCCAGCCCCACAGGAGAGGCCCGCGGGCCGGGCCGGGTGCAGGCCCCGCTTCCCGGCGGATCCAACCCCAGCCCGCACCGCGGTCTCTCCAGCGCCGCGGACACCTGCCCGCCCCTCCCGAGCGGAGCTCAGGGCTGGCCAAGCGCGGTCGAGCGGCCGCCAACGGGGGCTGGCCCGCGCCTTAGAGCGCTGGCGACGGTGCTGCCAATGCCGCTGGGAAACTGCCGAGTGGCTGAGTGACCCCAGGGGAACCTGGGGGAGCCCCGAAGCCCTCGGCCACCAAGCGGCTGTTCTGGCAACGGTTCATTCATTCATTGGACAACTACGGCTGTGCAGCTGTGCTGGGGTCCCAATGGCGCGGCGGGCGGCAGGGGCCGGCTGGAGGAACACAGGGAGGACCCTCGGCTGGGGCTGGGTGGCCTTCACCTGCAGGCGAGGTTGCAGCAAGAGGAGCAGATGGACCCGCGCCCCTTCCCGGAAGCTTCTTCACACGTCCGGCCCCCTCCTCACGGTGGGCGCTGCAGAGGACCTGGCTTCTCCACGTTCGGTCTCCACCCGTGCTGTGTTGGGCGGGCTCTGTTGGGGAGAGCGCTCCTGGGCCTGAACATGTGTCTGCAGTACCCTGGGAGTGATGGCTGAGACCAGGTTCCCTGAGCTGGGGGCTCAAGGGCGTGGGGAGCGCCGAGGGGTCGTCTGGCATCAGGAGCTGAGGTACACAGAGCTCCAGGAAGGCACTGCTGGGCAGAGGACCCTAGCCAGGCCGCTGCCTGCAGCCGGAGGGTGCGTCCCTGTCCTTTCTATCCCTCTTGCCCAGGGAGGGACGAGGAAATGCGGGGGCAGCAGTTCCTGGCTGGGGTTTAAAGGCAGGCATCTCCCAGGACGGGCACAGGGAGCGTCTTGGCTGGTGAGGTGTGAGACTGGCGATCGAGACCAGGGGTGCCCGGGTGCAGAGTTGCCGTGGTTCGCGAGGGGCTGTTAGTGCTGCCTGAGGATGTTGGGCAGGACTGGCGGAGACGGTGGCCATCAGGATGTCTCAGGGATGAGCAGGAGCTTGCCAGAGAGAGAAGCGGGTCGTGGCCCCAGCGTGCGTGCAGGGGATCTGGTGCCTGGATGGGAAAGGGTGTCGCATGCCCGGCTTGGAGGCCTTGCCTAGGGGTGCGCACAGGCTCAGCTGACGTGAGGATGCTGATTGGACGAGCTGCGGGTCCCACACATTTGCAGCGAGCAGTGCCCGGGCCCCTGGACTGAGAAGGAGGGCTGAGGGTGGTGCAGGCGGTGGACATTGGATGCAGGAGCCTGCCTTCTAGGCAGAAGGGCCACGGGTCAACCTCTCTCCAGTGGCCGGTGGAGGGCTGTGCTGTCCAGCTTCCAGGCTGAGCACCGACCCGAGCGGGGACTGCGCGCGGAGCAGGGGACCCGGAGTGCCGGATCTCTGGCTGTCAGCCCGTGAGAGGCCTGTTCCTAGAGCCGTCCTCTGGAAATACTTCCTGGAGTCGTACATCTGGTCACCACTTGCCAGCCGGGGGTATGGAGGGCAGCGCAGGCCTGGAGTGTCCCCTGGGCACCTGCCCCTACCCACCCCACAGGGCCTCCCACTCACGGCCTGACTAGCAGCCCCATACCTGGCTTACCACCTTCAGCGGCCACAGGTATCCTTGCCCCGAGCCAGTGAAGGAGACAGGTCTGAAGAAGTCACTAATGGTGTGCAGGACAGAGAAACCACGGGTGCGCCGGCCGCTCACGGAGCACTTGGTGTGTGCTGACTGGCTCGTTTGGACATCACGGGGGTCAGACCAGGATAGCATCCCTATTCTCCAGATAGTGAAACTGAGGCAAGGAGAGGTTAAGTAACTTGTCTGGGGTGGCAACCAAGGGAGTTGCACTCCAGGGTCTCTGCTCCAAGCGTCATGCACACTGCCCAGACGCCCCTCCACACCTCACACCTGTCAGGCCACCCGGGGTGTGGAGGCTTTCTGTGGCCTCGCTCCCCTGTGAGCCCCTGGGAGGAAGGCAGCCCAGGTTCCAGGCAGCGAGGGACACGTGCGGGAGAGGGGAGGCTTCCGGGGCAGGGGCCCAGAACCCTCACAGTGGGTTTTTCCCCAAGAGCCACTCCTGGCAGATTTCCACAGCCTCCCCAGCCCCCTAGCCCCGACACAGCCTCTTTTCCCTCCTCTTCCTCCTTTTCTGTTTCTGCCTGCGTTTGTCCAAAATGGGGAAGTTTCACATAAAAGGCAACCGGACCACAAAGCAGCTATTTCTGGAGCTCCTGCTGCCTTGCACATTGAAGTCTTGGTTGAACTTTTAGCTGTTTGTTTCCGGGGTCCTTTGCTGTAGAAGAAGCCACCAACTAAGAAAGGAGGAAGTGGCTTTGGGAGTCTGAGACGGGAAGACTGCTTGAGCCCAGGAGGTGGAGGCTGTAGTGAGCTGTGCTTGTACCACCGCATGAAGCTGTAGTGAGCTGTGCCTGTACTACCGCACGAGGCTGTAGTGAGCTGTGCCTGTACCACCGCAAAAGGCTGTCGTGAGCTGTGCCTGCACCACCACACGAGGCTGTGAGCGGTGCCTTGCACCACCGCGCGAGACTGTAGTGAGCTGTGCCTGCACCACTGCATTCCTTGAATCCCATCAGCTTGGCTGGAGCAGGGGTGGGAGGTGGGAAGTGGGATTTTAAAGGGGAAAGACCGCCATCTGGTTCATAGACCAGACCTGAAAGGGGGCTGGGCACTTTTAGGCATGTGGAGTAACTGGAAGGACACACTGTCCTGGTGGAAGCCGTCAGTGGCCTCCGTGGCTGCTGTAGCCCCAGGAGAGGAGACGCCTGTCTTCTGGGGCTGGGGCTCAGCCTGGCTCGGAGTCCGGATCAGCAGGGAGCTTTCCGCAGAGCGTCCTGCCTGGGCTTTCCCTGGTCTGCATGGACTCCCAGCCTGCGGCTCAGCCCGCTCCCCTGCTCACAGCCATGCCGGCGCCCGGAAGCATCACTTGGCTTCCCTCCTCGGTGGCTTAACAAACCCCCTTTCTTCAGAGAAATGGAAGTGTGTGCTGTGGCCTGGTGGGACAGGCTGGGCTTGGGGTTCCAAATGCCCAGTGTGCTTGGGGACAGCTGCTCAACCTCCCCTCCGCTGCCATGGCCCTTTGGCCAAGAGCTTTCATCCAAGGCCGGCGGTAGCTGCTCTATTTCTGTTATGGGCATCTGTGCATCGGTGTTTGGTTTAATTTGTGTAACTGAATGTCTCATTTTGTTTCTCACAGTCATTCTGTGAAGTTCCCCCATGTCTGGGCGAGTGTCAGGTGACTGCAGCCCTGGGTCTGGGACGGGCCGGGTTCCAGGAGGCCTTGCTGGAGCCTCCGCATTCTTTCCCAAAACCAAAGAGAAGGGAAAAACCTTCTCTCAGTGGGTGTCACGTGTCAGGTGCTTTTTCTGTTACTGCATGTCATCCCACAAGGCAGGGAGTGTCCCCTTTTACAGATGAGGAAGGTGAGGTCACATTGCACGTTCAAAGCCCGACGTGACCCGTCCACCTTTAGAGCGTCCAGCTCTGGGCTGGGAGTGCATGGGGTTCTTCAGATGCAGACGGGCTTGAGGGATTGTGCTTCTCCAGTGTTCAGGTGTTTTTCTAGGGAGAGCCATCTGGGGTCTGGGCTGGGGTGGGGACAGAAGGCGAACAGGACAGGAGTGGCGACCCAGGGTCAGGGAAGGGAGTGGGCAGGGGCAGCATATGGGGTGAAAAGTAGGGCCAGTGGCACGAAGGCCCCTGGGAGACAGCAGCGTGTTCGAGGGGTAAGTCCTGCAGAGAGGCCATCCCTGAGGAGCTCAGGTTCTGTGACAGCGAGGCTGGGCCTGAGGACACGGGTGTCTGTTGCCTGGGTTCAGGAGGCCGGCGGGCAAGTGCACCACCCCCCAGCCCAGCAGAGCACCATGTGACCAGGCCTGGCATCAGGACTGGGAGTGGCTTCTTCACCAGCCAGCATCTCCCTGGATACAGGAAGGTGGGGCGTCTCCTGAGTTCAGCTGGGAACTCTGAGCTTTGGGTGCTGGAGGTCACCGTGTTTGGGATGGCTGCCTCGTGGGCCCAGCTCCCTCTGTGTGTGGTGAGGTCAGTAGAGGGACCCCAGGCAGGCTGGACTCCGTCCTGGTCCAGGAACCGAGGCAGGTACACTATAAGAAAAAATTGCCTTGATGGGCTGTCCCCAGGACCCTTCCAGTAGGCAACTCCTTGCTGTGCCCTGGAAAGGGGGGTGGCGCTCTGGGTGACGCAGCCTCAGGGTGCATCTCTGTGGCCCCTGATCCCTCCTGGCCCAGTGGCCACCTCTGTTCCTATTCTACCCAAGCCCGACTTCCCCTGAAATCCAGGCAGGGAGAGATGGGGCCTGGCTGTGAGGACCCTGGCCCCAGGTGTCGCCACCTTCCCCAAAGCCTTGTTTCTCTCTCTGGGTACCTCTGAGGACCCCTGCAGACATCCAGCCCCAAACCCGGCCAGCTGAGCAGGGATCCCAGCTGGGGGCCTTTGTGGAAGGGTCCCCCGTGTCCTCACACCAGCAGCCAGCCACTCCCCAGGTCATCAGCCCCTCCATAGGAGAGGGGAGACATTTCTGCCAAGGGCTGGGTAGCATTTCTGCCAGGCAGGAGCACGGCGTTGGCGCAGCACAAGCCCTCCTGTGCTCTGCGAGGGCTGTGCCCTGACTTGGACTCTGCCTGGGACGTTGTGACAGCCCTGTTCCTTATGACAGAGTCTACAGAGAGCTCGGGGGCAGGGCAGGGGCAGGCAGAGGCTCACCAGGGCTTCTGAGTAGCTGAGGGACACCTGTCTTCCTCTGCCAGCCACCATGCCCCGCCCAGAAGCCCAGGGCCTGGGCAGGAGAGGGAGGCAGGACGCCCGGGTCATGGAGGCCTGGAGCTTTCGGGGCCACCAACTTCCGGGGCCTGTGGTGGAGCCTCCGACCTCTGGGAGGGGCCCCAGTCACCTGAAGAGGCCCTCGCCTCCTCAGGCCCCCTCCCACTGGCTGCCTTTTCAAAAACCATTTAATCGAGACATAACGCACATGCCGTAAAATTCACCCATTTAAAGTGTACAGTTCAACAGCTTAGTGTATTCGCAGTTGTGCAACCACTGCCACCATCTACAGGCAGAACATTTCGGCACCCCAAAGAGGAGCTCCAGACACACGGTCAGCGCCTCCCCAGCCCTGGCAGCCCTGATCTTTCTGCCTATGGATCTGCACGTTAAGGAACTTTCATACAACTGGAATCACACAGTTGTATGAAAACTCGGTTTCAAGCTATGCGATCTCGGCTCACTGCAACCTCTGCCTCCCGGGTTCAAGCAATTCTTCTGCCTCAGCCTCCCGAGTAGCTAGGACCACAGGTGTATGCCGCCATGCCCTGCTGATTTTTTTTTTTTTTTTGAGATGGAGTCTCGCTCTGCCACCAGGCTGGAGCCCACCGGCTCGATCTCAGCTCCCTGCAGCCTCTGCGGTCTTTTGTGGCCGACTTCTTTCACGTAGCATGTTTTCAAGGGTCACTCATGTCACAGCAGGTATCAATTTTCATTCATTTTTTGTTTTGTATTTTTGGTGGAGACAAGACCTCGCTGTGTTGCCTATGCTTGTCTCGAGCTCCTGGGCTCAAGCGATCCTCCTGCCTTGGCCTCCCTCCCGAAGTGCTGGTCTTTTATTGGCAAATTTAAGAAGCAGTGGAACTTTGCAGAACTTTGGAGAACTTTGCGGTTCGCGGACGCTGTTTCTCCGTTTTCTCTCCATGTCTGTTGTCCCCGCCCCTGATTCTGTGTTCTGATGGTTTCTGGCTTGCCCGTGACCTGGTGGCATCCGTGATTGGTTTGTGGTCATATTGTTGGCTCATCTTTGTAGGCGGATGACCGAGATCAGTTCTCTGTGGCCAGATGTGGAGAATCTGGACGGCTACACTTCCCTCTCTGTGGCCTTGGATTCTTTTGAGCTCGATTCAATTCAGAATTTTGTGTCCACCCAGAAGGACAATTGAAGTATCTTGAATTGGAGGAACTCTATTCTGCTTGGCTTGTGATGAGCTTATATAAGCAAATATTTCTAAGATTTCCAGAACATAAGAAAATTGTACTTCTAATTATTTGTTATAATTTTTTTTTTTTTTTTTAGACGGAGCCTCACTCTGTCACCCAGGCTGGAGTGCAGTGGCGAGATTTTGGCTCACTGCAACCTCTGCCTCCCGGGTTCAAGCAATTCTTCTGCCTCAAGAAGCTGGGATTACAGATGTGTGCTGCCACGCCTAGCTAAATTTTTTTTTTTTTTTTTTTTTTTTTTTGAGCTGGAGTCCGCTCTGTTGCTCAGGCTGGAGTGCAATGGCTCCATCTCGGCTCACTGCAACCTCCGCCTCCTGGGTTCAAGCAATTCTTCTGCCTCAGCCTCCCAAGTAGCTGGGATTACGGATGTGCGCCGCCACGACTAGCTAATTTTATTTTAATGTTTGAGATGGAGTCCGCTCTATTGCCAGGCTGAAGTGCAATGGCTCCATCTCAGCTCACTGCAACCTCCACCTCCTGGGTTCAAGTGATTCTCCTGTCTCAGCTTCCCGAGTATCTGGAACTACAGGCAGGCGCCACCATGCCCAACTAATTTTTTGTATTTTTAGTAGAGATGGAGTTTCACTGTGTTAACCAGGATGATCTTGATCTCCTGACCTCATGATCCGCACGCCTCGGCCTCCCAGAGTGCTGGGACTACAGGCATGAGCCACCACACCAGCCTTTTTCTTTCTTTCTTTCTTTCTTTTTTTGAGATGGAGTTTCATTCTCGTTGCCCAGGCTGGAGTGCAATGGCGCGATCTCGGCTCACTGCAACCTCTCTCTGCCTTCTGGGTTCAAGCGATTCTCCTGCTCAGCCTCCCAAGTAGCTGGGAGTACAGGCATGCACCACTGTGCCCAGCTAATTTTGTATTTTTAGTAGAGACAGGGTTTCTCCATGTTGGTCAGGCTGGTCTCAAACTCCCGACCTCAGGTGATCTGCCCGCCTTGGCCTCCCAAAGTGCTGGGATTACAGGCATGAGCCACTGCACCTGGCCTTTTTTTTTTTTTTTTTTGAGGCAAGAGTCTTGCTCTGTCACCCAGACTGGAGTGCAATGGCGTGATCTCGGCTCACTGCTACCTCCACCTCCCAAGTTCAAGTGATTCTCCTGCTTCAGCCTACTTGAGTAGCTGCGATTACAGGCACACGTCAACATGCTTGGCTAATTTTTGTATTTTTAGTAGAGATGGGGTTTCACCATGTTGGTCAGGCTGGTCTTGAACTGCTGACCTCATGATCCACCTGCCTTGGCCTCGGCCTCCCAAAGTGCTGGGATTACAGGTGGGAGCCACCGCACCCAGCTGTACTTCTAATAATTTAAATGCACTAGACTTTGAATTTAAAAAGAAATTCTTCTTGCAGAAACAAACTCAGGAATGTTTTAAGAATTTTAAATTCAGGCCTGGTGTAATGGCTCACACCTGTAATCCTAGCAATTTGGGAGGCCGAGGCCGGAGGGTGGCTTGAGCCCAGGAGCTTGAGACCAGCCTGGGCAACATGGCAAGGCCTTGTCTCTACCAAAAACAAAAGCCATGTGTGGTGGTCGTGCCTGTAGTTCCAGCTCTGGAGGCTGGTGTGGGAGGATCACCTGAGCCCGGGAGGTTGAGACTGTGGTGAGCTGTGATTGCGCCACTGCGCTCCAGCCTGGGGGACAGAGCCAGACCCTGTCTCCAGTAATAATAGTAACAATAATCATCTAGGTCCACATAATTGAAGTAAATCTTTGGCAAATGAGACTAAATTGACAATTTGGGCTTTTAAAAAGCTATGTCTTTTCTTCAACGGTATTAAATATAATATAGGTGTGCCGGGCGTGGTGGCTCACACCTGTAATCCCAGCACCTTGGGAGGCCGAGGCAGACTGATCAGGAGGTCAAAAGATCTAGGCCATCCTGGTCAACATGGTGAAACCCCGTCTCTACTAAAAATACAAAAATTAGCTGGGCGTGGTGGTGCATGCTTGTAATCCCAGCTACTCGGGAGGCTGAGGCAGGAGAATCACTTGACCCTGGGTGGAGGTGGAGGTTGCAGTGAGCCGAGATCGCACGACTGCACTCCAGCCTGGGCGACAGAGCGAGACTCCATCTCCAAAAAATATATATACATATGATACAGGTGTACACTTTATTCTACTTGACTTTCTCCCCTAAACTTCTACGAGTTTACCTATCAAATCAGCTAATATTACTCTTACATAATGTTTAAGATGATCAAAAATACAAGTTTGTGTTCAAATGTATTTATTATTCCAACAGTGAACTGTACCAAGATAAAGCTTAGGTAACTTAAAACATTGGACTGATACTAAATGGAGTTTCGTAGGTATTCTTTGGATATCAACATACTTTCTCGGTAAGACAGAATAGTAAAACACTGGTTACTAGGTATACCTACGTTTTTTCAGCTCTAAAAAGAGGCCCTATCTTGGCCTGCACTCGTATGTTTCCACACTGAAAAAGCATAGTGGTGCACACATGGCCGTGAAGGCTGTGGTGTGCGTGCCCACATGTATCTGCTAAACGTGTATCTGGCAGACAGCTCCCAACCATCAGCCCGTGGTTCTCCGTAAAATGGAAGTCAGTTACTTTGGTTAAAAGTCATAATTACGTTATGACTTAAACTCATTTTAAATGTGTGAAATGCTTTATTTTATTTTATTATTATTTTTGGAGATGGAGTCTTGCTCTGTCACCCAGGCTGGAGTGCAGGTGCCTGATCTCAGCTCACTGCAACCACTGCCTCCTGGGTTCAAGCAGTTCTCCTGTCTCAGCCTCCTGAGTAGCTGGGATTACAGGCACCCACCACCATGGCGGGCTAATTTTTGTATTTTAGTAGAGATGGGGTTTCACTGTATTGGTCAGGCTGGTTTCAAACTCCTGACCTCAGGTGATCCACTTGCCTCTGGCTCCCAAAGTGCTGGGATTACACACGTGAGCCACCACGCCCGGCCAATATTTTTTAAAATAACTATTTTATAAAACAAAAGGTTTCTGTTGAGAAGAATAGCATTGCGTCAGGGTTTCTGCAGATCTCCTAGGTGTCTGACTGAATAGAGGATACCCGGATTCTCGGTTGTGGCAGTCTCTCTCTCACTCAGCCTCTGGGAAAGTCCACTGTCCCCTCGTGAGAGAGTGATGGAGGAAATTGTGTTATGGAAGCCTTTGGACCTCACAGATTCTCGGAAAAGGCCTCAGGCACCTGGGATATCCTGGTCCACACTCTCTCCAAAAGCGATTTCCCAGTGTGTTCCAGAATGTGGTAAAAATGACAAAAAAACAGTGAAGGCCAAAACTAGGTATGTGCCTTTTCTCATCATAGCGCCTGAGTCTGAGAAGCAGCTACGAATTATGTCAGGACTTTAGCAAAGTTTGCTGGCCTCGATGGTCTTGCCTTGTTGACTCATGAATGCCTTTGCCTTCAAAATGAAAGTGTATTCTTTCCTTTCTGTGTAATCCACCTGGATGGCAGTTCTGTACAGCAGAGTCATTTTTGATGCTTTATGTTGACTTTATTATGCTCTTGCTTATTTAAGGGGGAAAAACAAAGAACAAAGGTTCAGCGCTTGTGAAACATCAGATTTGATGTGTTAATGGATAATGAAGTCTTCCCTCTCAGACACCCGCAATCCTGCCTTAGACAACTGTCCAGGTTGCCTCTAAAACTGTCCTGAGACTCTGAGTGCCCCTGGAAAATCACGAAGATTTTGATCATTCACCTTATAAAGAGAAAAACACATAAACATCATGAGGTTTGTTTTAAGTGTGATCTGGTGAGACCCGCATGGGAGGAGTGGTTTTCTAACACCAGCGACGCTGGCCGTGGCTCCTTGGTTCAGCGTGTGTGTGAATGTGATTCGTGGCAGCATTTCAGGAGATTGGGGCTTGGCTGGAGGCACAGGTCTTGTCAGGGCCCTCCCTTGCTCTGCGGAGGAGATTTTCATTCGTAGGAAACACTGGCCAGCTGCGTCTTATAACAGAAAATCGTTAATGAGAAACAACTGCGGCTCGTCCCAGGCTCATGTTCCCCGTGTGGGGAGGGGCTGCCCTGGCGCCTTCACCAGTGGGCATTCAAAGCCTCGGGGCCCAGGCTTCCATGTGACATTGTCTCAACGGCTCTCAGACCACCCCAGCCACTGGCCAGGGCTTGGTGAGGGCGGACGCTGGCTCCGAGTCCTGCAGAATGTTACTGGCTGCTGAGGGAACTGAATGTAGTCCCAGCTACTCCGGAGGCTGAGGCGGGAGAACTGCTTGAACCCGGGAGGCAGAGGTTGCAGCAAGCTGAGACCACGCCATTGCAACCCAGCCTGGGTGACAGAATGAGACTCCGTCTCAAAGAAAAAAGAAAGAAATTCAATGAGTCAGCTGTCCCCCGTGAGTGGGACCAGGAAGACAGGAATGACCACATGTTGGCCAAGGAGAGGACGGGCCTGCAGAGACCTGGCCCTTAGACACCCTACTCTGGAGCACCTGTGCTGTGCCTGTCCCCCGTGGCCCACGCCTCTATCCGACCGCCCGCGTGGCGTTTTCAGTGAGTTCTGGGACATTTGGCTTCTAGGCTGCATGGGAGGCCCATGGGCTTCGGAAGCAAAGCTGGCATCTGAGCATACTGGGGAGGGTCTGGTAGCAGAAGTGTCCCCTGGCCCTCCCGGGGCACCCTGGGGCTTCAGCTGCGACTCTGAAACTGGGGCGGAAGCGCCTTCCTGGTGAGGCTGTAGTGAGGAATGGGGGGTGGGCGGGGGGCCTGGTGGTGCCTGGTGGGTGGCTGCTGAGTCCTGGAGACTAAGGGGAATGGTGCGTGCGGGGCTCGGCCTCGCTCTGCTCACTGCGGGGGCGCGGGGATCCTGGCATCAGGGCAGCTTCACTGCGGGAGGCGGGGGTATTTCCCGTTTCCCACCCACCTGGCATCTTCCCACTGGCCCTAGGCAGGGAGAGGCATGGACTCCTGGCTGCCTGAGTTTCCTTCTTCCTGGCAACTTGGTTTAGGAGTCGGAATCAGAGCAGGGCCACTGTTGACTGGGGAGCCTCTGTGGTTTCGTCTGCGTCCACGCCCTCCTGGGCACACTCACAGCTGACAGTGACTCACTGGATTTTTACTTAAGTGACAGATGAAGCCAGAGGTGACCCCGTGCAGGGCTGGTGCTGTGCCTGAAATTGACCAGCCAGGCCTAGCAGTGCCACTCCCTGCTCCTTAAGCCCTCCACGGCCTTTGACCAGGGGAGGCGGCCTTATGTCCCAGGGTATGAGGCCTCCAGAGTCTGGGCCCTATGACCTCGAGGCACAGCCCAGGGGAGCTGCCCTCACCCTGTCCTCTCCGGAGACTGCCATAGCATCTCTCCCCTCTGTTATCCCATCAGGGCACTCATCACAGCCCTTTCTTTAGTGGCGGAAATGTTTTGAGACAGAGTCTTG
The DNA here is from genome assembly GCA_963574635.1 of Cheracebus regulus. Lineage (NCBI taxonomy): Eukaryota > Metazoa > Chordata > Mammalia > Primates > Pitheciidae > Cheracebus > Cheracebus regulus. Next base: position 53,600 of record CAUYQU010039946.1, on the reverse strand, counting down.
CTCTGTGGCCCAGGCTGGAGTGCAATGGCACGGTTTCAGCTCACTGCAACCTCCACCTCCCGAGTTCAAGCGGTTCTCCTGCCTCAGCCTCCCAAGTAGCTGGGACTACAGGTGTGCACCATGCCCAGCCTAGTGGTGACAATGTTAAGCTGTTCACATGCCCAACACCGGGGTTAATGATATTCATCTGTGTTATGTGACACACTGGTGTGGGTTAGTGTTACTTTCTGTGTATGTGACACACCGGTGTGGGTTAGCGATATTCTGATGCGTGTATGACACACCGGTGTGGGTTAGCGGTATTCTGATGCATGTATGACACACCGGTGTGGGTTAGCGGTATTCTGATGCCTATATGACACACCGGTGTGGTTAGTGGTATTCTGCTGTGTATGTGACACACTGGTGTGGGTTAGTGGTACTTGTTGTGTATGTGACACACTGGTGTGGGTTAGTGGTACTCACTGTGTATGTGACACACTGGTGTGGGTTAGTGGTACTCGATGTGTATGTGACACTGGTGTGGGTTAGTGGTACTCACTGTGTATGTGACACACTGCTGTGGGTTAGTGGTACTCGCTGTGTATGTGACACACTGGTGTGGGTTAGTGGTATTCCTCTGTGTATATGAACACACTGGTGTGGGACTTTGGCCCTGAGCACTAGTGGCATTTTGGGCCGGATGAGTTGTGGGCTGCCCTAAGCATTGTAGGGTGTTCAGCAGTGCCCCGACTGCTACCCACTAGGTGCCAGGAGCTCGCCCCCTAAATGTCCACAGACAGCACCAGATAGTCCCTGGGTATCCACGTCGCCTGGCTGAGAACCACTGCCTGGAACACAGCATTCGCGTCTGCTGGGGGCTTGCTGCAGTGCCGAGGTGGCCACGGTCTGCTTGTGGTGTGGGCCTGTGTCTGAGCGTGAAGGAAGCTGGTTTTGTGAGCTCAGGGCTGACAGTGGGCACTTTCCCCACAGAGACCCCTGAAGTTGTTCCTTGGAGGATGAAGTGGTGAGGGGTGGGGGCTCCAGACCTTGCTGGGGAGGCCAGGGTCTGGTCCACTGTGCCGTGGCCTGGGCAGTGGCCCTGGGGGCTGCTGTGGCCTCTATGGCGTGTTTCCTGGGGTGAGCTCTGTCCTGTGCTTTGTCTCGTGTGGGTGCAGACTCCCCTTCCTCCCCCCCCGCCCCCGCCGCCGTGGAGCCCGCAGATGGCCCTGGAGTCGGGTCCTGGTGCCTCTCTGTGTCCACATGCTGCTTGGTCATTTGCTATTGGCCCCTTTCCTATGTACCGCACGGCCATGCCCAGCCAGGGTTTCTCCTGGGCTCCCCAGTGAGGGAGTGGGGTGCAGCCTGCAGCAGTGCAGAGTCCCCGGGCTCGCGGGAGCCCCAAGGCAGGGAGGTGGGCGAGGCGCCGGTCAGTGCTGGCTCCCGCCACCTCCTCTCTGCCTGGGCACGGGCTGATTGTCACACCTCTGCTTTTTATTTCCTGTGTATTCAGGAACCATGTGAAATTGCCAGTGCTTGGTTTTGTCATACAAAATGGCCATTGCATTTGGTTCAACAAAAAACATTGTGTCTACACACACACACACACACACACACACTTTCTGAAACAGGACTGTTCTATTCAGTGTTCTGTAGAAATTTTTGTTCCATCTTTTTAAGATACTTACTATACGGATGCCCACACAGATCTCTCTGTCTCTTTTTTTTTTTTTCAGACAGGGCCTCACTCTGACACCCACGCTGGAGTGCAGTGCTGCGATCTCCACTCACTGCAACCTCCACCTCCTGGGCTTAAGTGATTCGCCTGTGCCAGCCTCCCAAGTAGCTGGGACCACAGGGCTTGCACCACCACACCTGGCTGATTTTGTATTTTTGTAGAGATGGGGTTTCACCATGTTGGCCAGACTGGTCATTCTTTTATTTTAGAGCCAGGATCTCACTCTGTGCCTAGGCTGGAGTGCAGTGGCGCCATCATAGCTCACTGCAGCCTTGAACTCCCGGGCTCAAGCAATCCTCTGGCCTCAGCCTCCTGAGTAGCTGGGAAATAGATACAAGTGCCCCACCATGCTCAGCTATTTTTTTTTTTTTTTTTTTGAGATGAAATCTGGCGCTGTCACCCAGGCTGGAGTGCAGTGGCATGATGTTGGCTCACTGCAACCTCTATCTCCTGGGTTCAAGCAGTTCTCCTGCCTCAGCCTCCCGAGTAGCTGGGACTACAGGCATGCAATACCACACCCAAAGAATTTCTGTATTTTTAGTAGAGACGGGGTTTCACCACATTGGCCAAGCTGGCCTCAAACTCCTGACCTCAAGTGATCCGCCCACCTCTGCCTCCCAAAGTACTGGGATTGCAGGCGTGAGCCACTGTGTCCAGCTTGAAGCTTTAATCTTTTAATTGTCAAATTCATTATCTCTCTTTATAAACGTTTTACATTTTATGGCAATAAAGTCATTTGTGAGACTAAGGCCCTGTTTCCCTGATGCCTGAGGTCTTCCTGGCATGGCATGGGAAGGCTGAACTCCGGGGTGGGATCGGCCCCAGAGTGCTGAGGGCCTGGGCGAGTCTCTGGAATGAGGAAAACAAAGCTTGGATCTGGCCAAGGAGAAAGAAGCCCAGGGTGTGCTGGCTGGGCTAGGACCTGGGCTGAGCCCCCGTTTCTGGAGCCCAGGCCAGCTGTGTGCACCTGCGGAGGGGTTCCGAGCAGGGCTTCCCAGGAGCAGCCGCCCACCCTGTGTGTGTCCTCCTCCAGGTCGCCGCTGGGACACCGTGAGCCAGGAGTGAGTCGGAGCCGCCGTGCTGCCCAGGCCATGGACTGTGAGGTCAGAGGCCAGATCCCCTAAAGGGCGCCTTGTGAGGGGTGGGGGGTGAGGGGCAAGGGGTGAGGGCCCACGTGTCCCCCAGCACGCATCCCTGAGGGCTGAGGCCGAGCCCACCTGGCCCTTATCACAGTTCAGCACAGAGGAACCCTGCCCAGCCCCTTCCCTGAAGCAGGTGAGAGCTGGGAGGTCATCCCTGTCCATGTCCCACACCTTCCTTGCACTCTGCTTTCAGTATAGCCCTCCACACGTTGCCTGGGGCGAACTGCAAGGGCGAAGGGGCTTTTGGTTTAAGACCACTTAATAGGCTATGGGTCCTAGCACTTTGGGAGGCCAAGGCAGGCGGATTCCTTGAGGCCAGGAGATTGAGGCCGCAGTGAGCCATGATTCTGCCAGTGCACTCCAGCCTGTCCAAACAAACACACAAGAGATTAAGAACAAGGCAGTGGGTGTTAGATAAGCGTTTTAGATAATTCTCTCAACTGTAAAAGCAAGACACCGATACTGTTGTCTAACTCATGCTGTTGCTAGGAGGAGCAACTAAATCCATAAAGTTCAAATAAAAGTGCTGCAAACCGTAAGGTGTTTCCAAATTTTTTTAACCCACTGAATTTAAATTTCCCTTCATAGCTGTGTGAGGCGCTCACACCAGAGTCCCAGTGACGTGGGACACAGAGGCAGGGGGATTGCTTGAGGCCAGGAGTTTGATTAAGACAAATCTGGGCAACATAGTAAGACCCTGTCTTTATAAAGATAAAAGCAGTGGCGTTCTGGGAGCGGGACTCTCCCTGAATGATGCCTTGTCTCTCCTTCCCTTTAAACGGTCTCAGGATCACAGCACACAGGTCAGGAACCTCTCCATGCATGGCCTCAGAGCCCCCTCCTGCTGAGCTCAGGTCCTCATGCTGTCCTGGCAGCCTCTGGGGAGGCATCTGTGAAGTCTAATGCCTTGGCGCTTAGTGACCGGCAGCCTGTGTCACAGGTCCTGAGCATGGAGAGCCCCTGGCACCCTGGAGGTTCTCAAGCCGCCCCCTGCTGGGTGCCCTCTCCAGAGGTGGGGATGGTGTAGATTTCAGCATGGTAGCAATGTCAGTTACAGGAACAGGAGATTGCAGGAGCTCCCCCCATCCTGATGCAGGCTTGTTGTCAGTGCCCAAAAGACCACTCTGGGGGTGCCTCCGTCCCTTCCCACTGGCCGCTGCTGTTCCCACTTTGCGCTCTGGAGGTGTTCGCAGGTAGAACACCACCGTCACCCGCACAGCGCCCTGACTCACGGAGGCACCGGCCCGCCTCTTCCCCCAGCACCCTCAGTGGAGGAGGCTGGATGTCGCCACTCCCAGCGCTCCCCTTTCTTGTTTTTGGGGTGAGAAAGCTGAGGGAGCAGTGAGGCACCTGCCTGGGCCACAGAGCCGGGGTCACAGCAAAACACTTCGAAACCTTCCCTTAAATTCTAGGGTTCAGGCTTTTTTTTAATCAGAACTTTTTTTTTTTAGATGGAGAGATAGGTAATAGGTACACCATCATGCTCAGAATTTTTTTTTTTTTTTTTTTTTGAGGCGGAGTCTCACTCTGTTGCTCAGGCAGGAGTGCAATGGTGTGCAACCTCCGCCTCCTGGGTTCAAGCAATTCTCCTGTCTCAGCCTCCTGAGTAGCTGGGATTACAGGCGCATGACACCATGCTCGGCTAATTTTTTGTATTTTTAGTAGAGATGGGGTTTCACCGTGTTCCCCAGGCTGGTCTCGAACTCCTGAGCTCAGGCAATCCACCTGCCTCGGCCTCCCAAAGTGGTGTGAGCCACCATGCCCAGCCTCTGTGTAAATATTTTTTTCTTCCTGTAGTCAAAAAAGAAAATATATGGTAAAATGCACATAACAACAAATTTACCACTTTAGACAGGGCACGGTAGCTCACGCCTGTAACCCCAGCACTTTGGGAGGCAGAGCGGATGGATTGCTTGACCCCAGGAGTTTGAGGCTGCGGTGAGCCGAGATCGCACCGCTGCACTCCAGCCTGGGCAGCAGAGCAAGACAGACCCTGTTTGTAATGACAACAACAAAATCAGTCTTCCTAATTTTCCTTTACGAAGTGTGGAGGACCTTGCGTTATTTCACTTATGAGCATCTTCCAACTGCTGCCTCTTGGATTTTTTTGATATTTGGAAACACAAAGACAATGAGATTGGTTTTGTTTTTGTTGTTTGGTGCTATTTTTGCCAGGCTTGGGGAACAGAATTTTTCCAATTGATCAAAATACATTGGGTAGGTACCATCTTTTTCTTTCCTTTTTTTTTTTTTTTTTTTTTTGAGACAGAGTCTTGCACTGTCACCCAGGCTGGAGTGCAGTGTCACAATCTCAGCTCACCATAACCTCTGCCTCCTGGGTTCAAGCAATTCTCCTGTCTGAGCCTCTTGAGTAGCTGGGATTACAGGCGCACACCACCAAACCCAGCTAATTTTTGTATTTTTAGTAGAGATGGAGTTTCACCGTGTTGGCCAGGCTGGTCTTGAATTCTTGGCCTCAAGTGACCCACCCTCCTTGGCCTCCCAAAGTGCTGGGATTGCAGGCATGAGCCACCATGCCCAGCCAGTACCATCTTTTTCTTTTTTTTCTTTTTCTTTTTTTTTTTTTAAGATGGGGTTTCACCATGTTGGTCAGGCTGGTCTTGAACTCCCGACCTCAGGTGATCTGCCCGCCTTGGCCTCCAAAGTGCTTGGATTACAGGCGTGAGCCACCGCGCCCAGCCAGTACCATCTTTTTCTTTGCACTGGAATTGATCTTATTATTTTTGCCTCCATTAGATCACTTTTGTAACATGTCTTGCAGGATTTCCTGTCTTGATGGTTTCTCTTACATATTTTTTTTCCTGTGATTTAAACGATAAATAACTATCAAGTCTTTTATCAAAAGTAGATTTAGAGGCTGAGTATGGTGGTTCACCCCAGTAATCCCACCTTGGGAGGTAGAGGCAGGAGGATCACTTGAGGTCAGTTTGAAACCAGCCTGGCCAACATGGTGAAACTCTGTCTCTACTAAAAATATAAAGATTAGCTGGGCGTGGTGGCACGCGCCTGTAATCCCAGCTACTCGGGAGGCTGAGGTGGGACAATCGGTTGAACTTGGGAGGCAGAGGCTGCAGTGAGCTGAGATCACGCCACTACATTTCAGCCTGGGCCACAGAGTGAGACTCCGTCTCAAAACAAACAAACAAAACTGTCCTCTAAAAGGTTTTTGTTTTTTTTAATGAAAAATATTATGGACTTAGAGGATAGAAAGAAATTTCTGCCTGCACTCCCGTCTCCCCGCCTGCGCTCCCGCCTGTCCTACCTCCGACACTCCCAGGCGCCCACCCGCCCTCCCTCCCGCACTCCCCTCTCCCCTCCAGCCCTTCTCTGGCCACCCACGAGGTCTGTTCTGTGAGAACCTGGGCAGATCCCAGCGTCCCGCCCTTCGCGGTGTTTGCTCTTTCTTCTACCCTAGGCTTCCCTCTGCTCTGGCACACCCAGCTGCAGACGCTGCAAGCGCTCAGAATACAGCCCCAAACGCAGTCAGCATCCCAACCCCTACCGTCTCCGCGGCACAGACACCAGCCGCACTGCAGCTGCCAGTGCTGCCCAGGGGGCTGTGAGCCAGCCCCTCGGGGTGGAGATAGAGCCGCCCCTCTGCCCCCCGTGGAGTTTGGATTAAGGACACACCCACCCGAAGAGAACAAACTTGGCCAAAGGCACGTGCCAGATATGGTCACCACTCCCCAGTAGTCACTGAAAATCTCTCATCTGCTCAGTACTTCTGAGCCCTTAAAGCAGATGAGGGGAAGAAAGGGACTCCCCCTGCTGGAAACTCAGCCAGGAGAGGTGGGCTCAGGTTGCTGAAGCCTGCGAGGGATTGAAGAAAGCGTGCAAGCACAGGATGGCGGGTGGCGTCCACGTGATACTCACTTGGCCTTCTCACCCAGCGGGAAGCTCCCCAACTGCGTGTTTCAGGAGGGCCAGCAGATTCTCTGCAGAGGAATCCCTTTCTGCAGAGTCGGACGCTCCCTGCCATCTACAGGTGATGCCGCTTAAAGCCGGGGCTGCAGACCTGGCCTCTGCCTGCTGAGACCTCCTGCAGGACCCTCCAGCCCATGGGGTCCCTCAGCTCTCTGGGGCTTGTGAGGCTCTTTCGGGCCAGCTGCACGGCCTGGCCGGGGTTCCCAGGTCTTCCTGACTCCTCTTTCCCCTCAGGTCAGCAATGGTTCCGGCCTCCACGATGAGCGCATCACAAACCTGCTGGTGTTTGGCTTCCTCCAAAGCTGCTCCAACCACAGTTTCCACAGGGAGCTGGAAGCGCTGGGCCGCGAGCTGCCCGAGTGGGAGGAGCCCGATGAAGGGCTGCAGACCGACGGCAACCGCGGCAGCCACTCCCACGTGGGGAGAATAGAGGCAGGTAAGTGGCCGGCCCCACCCCCTTTCCCCAAAGGTGGGCTTCTCTGTCGCCAGTAGCATTCAGGAAGCCTCAGGGCTGGAAGGGACCCCTGGGCTCAGCTGCCACCTCTGCAGTTTCAGTGGCCATGAACGTTGGTATCATTTGATCACCTGACTGAGTGGTCTCTGCTTGATTCCCTCCAGTGTGGCTGAGCTCACTGCCTGCCATTTTTGGGTGACTCTCTTAGTTCTTTTCTGATGAGCCAGAATCCCATGTACTGGTCTGGAGTCCCCTGTCTGGACCAACAGACAATGGTGTTTTTATCCAATTTTCCAAATGATTCTGATACAACGATTGCAAACTGCTTGTCTGGACTTACATAACTCGAGGGGTTCACCCACTTGGCTTATATCATTTCAAGAACCTGGCGCTTTACATGCTGGTGCCTGCATCTCACCTCCAGGGATTCTTATTGGTCGGTCTGGGCATTGGTGGGTCTGGGCAAAGCCCCCAGGTGGCACTGCCAGTGCGGCCCCTGCCTCCCTGAGCAGGCCTGGCTGACTGTCCTGTTGATTGAAGCCCGCTTGTTTCACAGTGACTTTTTCACCCGTCTACACCCGACACTTTTCCTTTCATACACATTATGCCCTGTGATTACCTCTACAAGAACAGAGAAGTATTTGGAAGCTCATTTCCAGGTGAGGAAACCCAGGTCCAGCAAAGTGTATATGACTAGCTCCAGACCTCACAGCTTGTGGCCATGTCACCATTTCACCACCGGGATGGGACGTGGGGCCAGGCCCTTCTTGAGCTGGGCTCAGCCTCCCTCCCCTTGCAGGGCACTGCCTTCCAGACTGTTCACCTTTCCTGTGGCTGATTCCTGCGCTATCCTCCAGTGTCCAGCTCCATTCCCCTTTGCCAAGGGGCTGCTTCTGTAGACAGGGGCTGTCCCAAACAGAGGCTGGGCTGTGTGGAGGGTCACCCACTTCCATATCCAGCCCTGCAACGCTGGCTTTCAGTAGTGTGCATGTTGGAATTACACGAGGAACGTTTTCCAAGTGCAGGCCTTGGGCTGTACTCCAGCTGCCTGCATCAGGCTGTTTTAGGGCAGGACACTGCCCGCGGGATTCTGACCCAGGTGGAATCCCTGCCCTGAAAGCCTGCAGGGATTCCCAGGACCCCAGCCCAGGCCTTCCGAGCTCCAGGGTTGTGCTGCCCTCTGGTGGCTACGGGGGAGACCAACAGCTGGCCCAGCCTTCTGCCTCCCTTAGATCAGGTGCATGGGGACGTGGCTGGAGTTCCCCACTAGCCCCGGAAGGAGGTGGGGTTGGGGGTGTGTCCGAGACCATCTCTGCCCTCTAATCCAGACAGCACATCTTCTAGCTGGCCCTGAACTGAGGAGAAGCCCCAGGTCCTCGTGGGAAGGTCCAGGAAGGGCAGGAGTGGGCAGGCACAGCGGTGCCATCAGTATTGCCTTGAAGGCGACTGCAGTCCCGTCTGCCCTGGTTTTCTTCTCGCTCTTCTCCACACCGGCCTTTGTCTCTAGACTGAGAAAAAAGTGATTGTGGCAGTTCACTTAGCCTGAGCAGTGCACTGGTAGGAAACTGGCATGTGAATCTAGTCCCTGGCAAGCCCTGGAAGAGGGGCAAGGTAGAGGCTCTGGCTGCCGGGGTTTCTTTGGTGAGTCCGTTCACTCAGCTGGACACAGACGGGTCAGGAGAGTCCTGTTGCTACTGGGCTGGTGGCCAGAGGGAGAGAGGACGTGCTCATCACTGAAGCAGGTGAACAGGCCGCATGAATGAGTGACGCACAGATTCAGTGCTGGGGGAGCCCGGCACTCTGCAGAGGGTCAGGAAGACTTTGGGGCTACAGCTGCAGCTGAGCTGGGCATTGAGGGCTGGTACGTTTGGTTCCTTGGAAACTGGGAAGAGGGACTGGCTATCATTTAAGCAAAAACCCAGCAGCTATGAAAGCTACAGTGAGGCTGGGCGTGGTGGTTCATGCCTATAATCCCAGCATTTTGGGAGGCCAAGGTGGGTGGATCATGAGGTCAGGAGCTGAAGACCAGCCTGGCCAAGACAGGTGAAACCCCCTCTCTACTAAAAAAAAAAAAAAGTACAAAACTTAGCTGGGCATGGTGGAGGGTGCTTGTAATCCCAGCTTCTTGGGAGGCTGAGGGAGAGAATTGCAGGAGGCAGAGGTTGCAGTGAGCCGAGACCGTGCCATTACACTCCAGCCTGGATGACAGAGTGAGATGCCATCTCAAAAAAACAAAAAGAACAAGGGGAAAAAAAGCTACAGTGAATAGTTGAGTTTGCCACTGGAAAGGAAGCATGGAAGTTAAGTCAGACGTATTTGGAGGCTGGGTCATGACTTGTCAGTTACACAGAGGTGAGCATTTGAGAGGGCTGGAAGACAAGTGGTGTGGTCGCCATACTGCATGCTTCATGACAGATTCCAGGGAGGCTGTGAGACCCCAGAGCACAGCGTCCAAGGACGTGCCTGCTCCTTGCACTGCACTTCCCCCACCCTGCCCTGCTCTGAGGTCTGTATTGTGAAGGTGGCGGAGTGAACTGGATGGCAGGGAGTGGGGCTGTCATCGTCAGATGAGCACTAAGGGGACTCCCACCAGAGTGGTGTTAGTGGCAGGGGCAGGCGAAACAGTGGTGTTTGCAACATAAGGTGAGATTTGACAGTTGACTGAGGGTGGGAGCAGCAGCCCTAAAACCAGAAAAGCCAGAGGGAAGTTGTAAGCACAGAGAAAATATAGTTAATGGGAGAAAATACAATAGTTGGCATCTTTTGAACACTTCCTACGAGCTAGGTACAGGGCCCATTCATTCATTCATGCAATTACAATTTTTTTTTTTTTAAGAAATGGGGTCTTGCTGTGTTGCCCAGGCTGGAGTGCAGTGGTGTGATCACAGCTCACTGCAGCCTTCAACTCCTGGCTTCCGGGAGTCCTCCCACCTCAGCCTCTTCTGTAGCTGGGATTATACATACGTACAGTACACCTGGCTCCCTTTAAAAGTTTTTTGTAGAGCCTGGCATGGTGATATCCCAGTGCTGGGTGTAATCCTAGCACTGTGGTAGGCCAAGGTGGGCAGATCACCTAAGGTCAGGAGTTCAACACTAGCCTGGCCAATACGGCGAAACTGTCTTTTCTAAAAAATACAAAAATTAGCTGGGTGTGGTGGCACGCACCTGTAATCCCAGCTATTCAGGAGGCTGAGGCATGAGACTTGCTTGACCTGGGAGGTGGAGGTTGCAGTGAGCTGAGATTGCACCACTGCACTCCAGCCTGGCGACAGAGCAAGACTCTATCTCAAAAAAATAGTTTCTTGTAGAGACAGGGCCTTGCTCTGTTACTCAGGCTGGAATGCAGTGATGCGATCATGGCTCACTGCAGCCTCTACCTCCTGGCCTCAAGCAATCTTCTGTCCTTAGCCTCCCAAAGCACTGGGATCACAGGCGTGCACTACCACACCTGATTCCTGCAGTTGTTTATTGAGCATCTACTGAGTTGCTTTAAGTGCTGGGTATTTGTCAGTGGACAAAACAGATTAAAAAATCACAGCTCTTAGGGAGCTTACCCTCCAGCAGGGGCATCAGACACAGCAAGTGCTGAGGAAGAAATGGAGGAGGCCGGGAGTGTGGCAGTGAGTGTGGGAGGTGTGACAGTGGCACTCGGGCAGGGGCAGCATGGAGGCTGTGTACTGGGGGAGGAGGACCGAGGGCTAAGGGTGTGAGCTCCGGTTAGAAAGGCAGGGGAGATTCTCCAGGGCCTTCTGGTGCCAGTGACAACTGGGGTTTTCCTGAAATGGGACTGTGAGGAAGGGGGGTCTCAGGCTGGGAAGCGTGGAGGTGGGTCTGGGACGCCATCTGCCCACAGGGCCCCTTCCTAACGGCTGCCCAGGCCAAGGCCGACCCTGCCGGGTTGTGTGGTGTAAGCCATGAGACCGCTGCTGGGTTTGTACCTCAGGCGTGGTTGTGACACACCAGCTTCGCTGGCCCTACCCATGGGGACATGGTGCCGTGTGCGGGAGCCTGGGCCTCAACCGGGGCCCCAAGCTCGGGTACTGCCCAGAACCCAGCTCAGCGCTGGTACCCAGCCCTCCCGCAGTGGGCCTGGTGGAGCACAGCACATGCTCAGTGGGGGCCGGCGCTACACTGGAGGGGGAGGGACTGGCCTTGTCCAACCGCAGAAGCGTCCTTTCCTGGGTCAGGGTGGTGTGGGGGAGGGTATCAGGGCCATTGTCTTGAGTCTGCTTTGTCTCTGCCACCCCTGCCTGAACATGCAGATTCTGAAAGTCAAGAAGATGTCATCTGGAACATTGCCAGGCACCTCGCCCAGGTCGGGGACAACATGGACCGCAGCATCCCCCCGGGCCTGGTGAACCGCCTGGCCCTGCAGCTCAGCAACGCCGGCCGGTCAGAGGAGGTGAGTGAGGGCCTGAGGACCGCATGGCAGGCAAGTGAGCCAAGGGGCCTGTGCCCCGCCTCTCACCAGGCAGCCCGCTGTCCCGTGAGGCCACTCAACCCCTGACTGTCCAGTCTGCAACTCTGTAAAGTAACTGGACATAGGGCATGGTTCACTGCTTTTCAGAATTCAGCTGGTTGACATCGAGCAAACCTGAATGTTAAATCAGAGTCGAGTTTAGGGTGAATGCCTTTGAAAGATGAATGAAGCATGTTTGGTTAACAGAAGTGACGATGCCTTCTTTGGTTTTAGGGGTTTAATGGAGGCGCCAGTGAGAGCCATAAGCCTTGGCTCTGCTGGCTCCTTGTTTGGAACCCACACAACTTCCTGAGCTCTACCATTTGCTTGGCACTGAGGGGGACACAAAGATTGGTCCGGGGCACTGGGTCCCCAAAACATTTAGTGGGAAGGACTACATCCTCCGAACTGCCGAATACAGGCCTGTAGCAACAGGAGCAGAGAGGAGAGAAAGTTCTACCTTTTTGACTCTACCAGCTGAAAACGCAGGTGCCGCACCTCCCAGAAATCCAGTTATGCTTCTGTTCAGCAGGGCCAGCCTGCGGCCTTCCCAGAAGGCTGCCGCCATCCCCATGCTGTCCCCTAGAACGCAGGAGTGTCTGGCGCCCTCCTGTGTAATTCTGCATGTGAACTGATGGGCCTGAGGGTCCTTGCCAGCCTCATAGTCTGTGTCCGCTTCCCCATGCCGCCTCCTTCTCCCCTCCATTCAGCTGGGTCTGCACCAGTAAGATGGGCCTCAGGTGTCGCAGGTGGTCACTAGTTCTGGACTCAAAGTGCCTCAGGACCAGGGCCAACCCAGGCTTCTCCAATTCCATCACCATCTAACAGTGAGCGCGTGGGCTTACCGAACATGCGTTTGCTCAGTGACGCCCTTGCAGGGAGAGACAGCAGTCTCCCCTTTCCATTGCCTCAAAACTCAGCTGTTTCTCATTCTTTCTGCCCAGCAGCCTTGGCTACTTAATAAATACTTCCCTTTGAAGTGCTGCTTCAGACTGGGGACAGTGTTTCCTTTGAGAGGGAAGAGTATTGGTGACCCAGGTTGTGTATGCCCCCATGCAGGACCGGAGGAGGGACCTGGCCACTGCCCTGGAGCAGCTGCTGCAGGCCCACCCTATGGACATGGACAAGGAGAAGACCATGCTGGTGCTGGCCCTGCTGCTGGCCAAGGAGGTGGCCAATCACACGCCATCCTTGCTCCGTGATGTCTTCCGCACAACAGTGAATTTCATTAATCAGAACCTACGTGCCTATGTGAGGAGCTTAGCCAGAAATGTAAGTACCCGTGAAGTCAGCCATCCCTGCCTGCCGCCCATGCCCTTTTCTCTGGATGGTCAAGAAGCCCAGCGGGGCCCCTGCCTCTGATGCCGGTACAAGGGTTACAGGCTTTCCTGCTCAGGTTTGCTTTGGCTGTTAGCAAGAAGGCTGCGTGAAGAAGGTGGTGAGGAGCACCCGGAGTCCTTCTGAGCTTTAACAGCTTGCTGTTGGAGACACGCCCCACTTGGAGGGATGGTAAAGGCTCACACTACACTCCTGGTGGAGTCCTCACAGCACAAGCAGGTCATAAAAATGGTGTAATGTGGCCGGGCGCGGCGGCTCACACTGTCATCCCAGCACTCTGAGAGGCCAAGGCGGGCAGATCACCTAAGCTCAGGAGTTCCAAACCAGCCTGGCCAGCATGGTGAAAACCCGTCTCCTAAAATACAAAAATTAGCTGGGCATGGTGGTGCACGCCTGTAGTCCCAGCTACTCAGGAGGCTGAGGCAGGAGAATTGCCTGAACCCTGCAGGCGGAGGTTGCAGTAGTGGAGATCACACTACTGCACTCCAGCCTGGGCAGCAAAGTGAGACTCTAACTCAAAAGCAAAGTGTAATGTGAACCAAAGAGAGTAGTCAAAAAAAAGGGGGGTTGGGAACTGTCTAAAATATTTTCCAGAGCACATCTGTCCCATAACCAGGTATCAGAAGTCACAGGCTAAAGGCTAGGCATGGTGGCTCATGCCTATAGTCCCAGCGATTTGGGAAGCAGAGGCAGCAGGAGTGCTTGAGGCCAGGAGTTTGAGATAAACCTGAGCAACACGGTGAGACCCTGACTCTAAACAATTCTTAAAAATAATTAGCTGGCCGGGCGCAGTGGGTCACGCCTGTAATCCCAGCATCTTGGGAGGCCAAGGTAGGAGGATCACGAGGTCAAGAGATCGAGGCCATCCTGGCCAACATGGTGAAACCCTGTCTCTACTAAAATACAAAAATTAGCTGGGCACGGTGGCACACGCCTGTAGTCCCAGCTACTCGGGAGGCTGAGGCAGGAGAATTGCTTGAACCCGGGAAGCGGAGGGTACAGTGAGCCGAGATCGTGCCACTGCACTCCAGCCTGGCCACAGAGCGAGACTCTCTCAAAAAAAATTAGCTGAGGGCCAGGCGTGGTGGCTCACACGTGTGATCCCAGCACTTAGGTAGACTGAGGCTGGGCGGATCATGAGGTCAGGAGTTCAAAACCAGCCTGGCCAAGATGATGAAACCCCGTGTCTACTAAAAATACAAAAAAATTAGCCAGGTGTGGTGGCAGGTCCCTGTAGTCCCAGCTACTCGGGAGGCTGAGGCGGGAGACTCACTTGAACCCAGGCGGCAGAGGTTGCAATGAGCTGAGATGGTGGCATGCACCTATACTCCACGCCATCATGGAGGTTGAAGCAGCTCCTCTGGAGGCTGAGGCAGAAGGTTCTCTTTGCTTGAGCCCAGGAGTTCAAGGCTGTAGTGAGCTATGACTGTGCCACTGCACTCCAGCCTGAACAAAGCAAGACCCTGTCTCTAAAAACAAACAAACGTACAGTGTTCACGATGCTGCCCAAGAAGGGCCAGACAGTTCTTTAAATCTGGTGCTTCTGTTTCATAGACCCACATGGAAGTTGAGCGTCTTATTTGTAAATTTAAAAATATTAGCGAATGTTTGGGATTTTATGACGTCAGAAGCATTAGTTCAGGCTTTGGTTTTTAAGTAAAATAGCATCTAATCCTCTACTGAGAACTCTTAAAAAATCATTCCTAGGCCAGGAGCGGTGGCTTATGCCTGTAATCCAAGCACTTTGGAGGCCAAGGTGGGCAGATCACCTGAGGTCAGGAGTTCAAGACCAGCCTGACCAACATGGTGAAACCCCCATCTTTAAAAAAAAAACAAAAATCATTCCTTATATGCTGTGGTCTTCAGTTATACAGGCATTTAAAAAACAGAATGAATATAAATCTTAAACCCAGCTGAACTGTTAGAAGGAGGTAAGCCTGAGACGATTCCTGGACAATTTTTACTGACACCCACGTAAAGGGGGAACGAGTGGGCAGGACGTGTGCAGCAGTCTGTATGGACAGCTTACCAGAGCCTGACAGCTGAGGCAGAATCGTGATTCCTCTGACCCAGCAGGGGCCTCTCCACACCGTCAGTGCCTCGGAGATGCGAACAGCCACCACACCGCCTCAACAGCCTTTTTTGCAGTTGCCTCCATGTAGCAAAACGTAGGATACAAGGACAGGACTTCAGGGCTCTGGAGAATGTGTTTTCATAAATCCCAGCTTTGCTTCTGCTGTGGCACCAGAGCTCTGGAGCCTGGTTTGTGAATTAGCCTCGCTGATTCTGGCTTTCTCTCCTTTCTTGCCCCAGGAGACGGACTGAATGGACAGTTGCGAAAGCGTGACTGGCTACAGCTCGGTGTGGCCACAGCGAGGTAGCTGCTTCCGGTGCAGGTGGACCCCTGGCATGTCAACAGCGTTCCTAGAGAAGACAGGCTGGATGGCGGCTGTGATTTCTATCTCAAAGACAATGTTTTAAGCTTATAACCCATTTCAAAATATTCACATTAATATACTTGAATGAAAATGTCCATCTGCACGTATTTGAATGGCCTTCATATCATCCACACATGAATCTGCACATTCGTAACTCTATGGTGCCTTTATTTCAGCTGTGCAGGTGCCCACTTGAAAAAACAGGTTTCAAGGCAGTAGAAACAAAACACATTTTTTTTTTTTTTTTGTAAAAAAAAATTACCATTTAATATTAAAGTTCAACCATAGAGGATGGTCTGTTCGAGGATAGGGGAATAGGATCCTGTTCGAGGAAAGTGAGGATTGGAGAAGGAACATACCTCTTACAAGTGAAAAATTCCACTCAACATAGGGACTTTCTTAATACTAAGGAACAACAATCTTCCTGTTTAAAAACCAAACGGCACAGAGATTCTGAACTCAAGTGCTGCACTCAATGGGAAAGTGTGCCCCAATACATAGGTGCTTGATTTTTTTCAACTTGATCATCTTTTGAGTCAGAAAGAACCACCTGTGGTTCTAAAAGGTGTGAAGGTGATATAAGGGCCCATGTCAGCCACTGTTTACAAAATCAGGTAACTAACTGCACTGCACCCTTTCCATGAAGTCAAGGCTTTGCTAAAGACATTAAGCCATGGGTGCCAGAAGCTACTGCGACGCCCTGAGAGCAGCCTGGTCACAGCTGTAAACTTCCAATTATCTCCAGCCATATGCTGGGCTCATCATACCTCAGAAGTGCATCTGGAGAGACCAGGTTCCTAAGCATAAAAGATGATGAAAGAGCAGTTGGACTTTTTAAAATTCAGCAAAGTGGTTCCCTCTCCTAGGGACAGTCAAAACCAAGTCACTTAGGTAGTACCAAAATAAGGAAAAGCTTAGCTTTCGAAACAGTGCAGCACTGGTCTGCTGTTCCAACGGTAAGCTGTGTCCCAGGAATCGGTGGAAAAGCGCGACAGTGAATGCTAGGTCCGTATTACACACATTGCTGTGAACAGGAGAGCTCCTGTGACCACACGTGAGACTGCTGAGGAGGCGTATGCGTAAGGGCCCTGACGGGACTCAAGACTACTTCTTACCAAAGACATTTTTCTGCTCCTTAAGAGTTTAAAATCATCATCAGAAAAGAAAAACTCCTCTACATATTGCTCAGCATGATACCACGCTAGAGCTGGCTCTCAATTCAAAGTTGGCACAAGGTTACAAATACTAAGAAGTGCCGCCATGCAGTGTGAAGGCCACTGTTTGGAAATAATCTTCCTAACACTATGACTGTTCATGTTTTGGAGTGGACTTCTTAAAAAACTTTTCCTACCACAATGGAAACAGGCTGAACCACACTGCACCTACACATCCATCCACACATCAGCCATTACAATCAGCTTCTCACCAAGGGGAGGCATCTTCTTCCCAAAGGGGCTGTACAACCATCACCCGGCATGGAACAGTGCTCCAAAGCAGCAAGTGACTCTGGACCACCTCTCACACACTGACTCTTCTTCCAAAGCTTCTTCACCTTCTGTTTCATTTGAATTAATACAGTAGGCCGCCATTTTATTACAGCTTATAACAGGTCTTGGTGTAAATTCTTCTAGACCAAGTCTGAGATACTGTCTTGGTTATAAAGCAAGACCATCACCCCTTCTCCCAAAGCTAACATTATAAAAAGATTCCACTGTCTCAAACACAAATGTCCCAGTCTTGAGACCTTCCCAACCATGATGATTTAGGCACATCCTGGCAGTTGGTGGGTTTCGCCCTGTAACACAATCCTTGTGGACATGACTGAAAGGAGACTTTAATTCAGAGAATGTGTCTTCCATTCTGTTTTAAAAACATTTAAGTGACGGAAAATCCTTGTTAAACATAAAAAGCTTTCTCCTTGAAAAGATGCTTGGTGTGTCTGGAAGTCAGGTGGGACGTTTGGTGCATTCACAAGGTTAAATCACTCCCGACCTCCCCTCTTAGGACCCAGCTTTAACTGCTGAGATGCTCAAGGCTTCCTTAAAGGATCACAGCAGTAGAGCCTGGTTTTACTGTTCAATAACTTTATTAGTTGTGCTGACTGAGAATTGGCATACAGAGAGTCCTTTGAAAGCTACGATCTTGTTTTCAGAACCTAGAGTCAATTAAGTATGGACTAACAAAGAAAACTGATAATGTGAAATGATACTGCCTAAGTCGAGGTCATAAAGTTACCATGTGAATAGAAAGACGAGTCCATTGATTATCTCCAAATCCCATGTGTTCTCTCTGGCACATTGCTTCTGACAGAATAACTCACAGATTTGAAGTTTGTTCCTTTCCCCTGATGAAGAGTAGACTGGCCAAAAGGTAGATGACAGGAGGGAAGAGGAGCCAGAATGACCCACAGGGATGGAAAAAGCAGAGGTGCACAGAGAGGGCTCATGGCACTCACAGAAAAAGGCAACACATGCTACTTAATTAAAATGCCTGTGTTAATTATCGGAAATTACCACTCAGTTCCGGTATTCTTGAGAGCATTTGAACCAACGGTTAACTGACCTTAATTAAAGAAGGAGTTAGATAAGAAGAAGAGGCACTTTTAATCTGAAGGAAGAAATAAAGAAGACTGTAATAGGAAAAACACAGGTCTGAGACTTTTTCTTTTGACGCTGGCCAAGGGCCCATCTACATAATACAGTTCTCTTGCTGGAAAGCAGAGGGACAAATGGAGTTATTCCAAACCCCGCAACAGGGAAGACTGTAGTTTGACCTCCTTTTCCTGGGGAAAGGCAACTACCAGTAATCTTAAAATGTCAAAACTTTTCTTCTAAATAGTACATTCCTTAACCAGTTTCTTCTAGTGGTGCAAACACCACTCACTACAGTGAGCAATATCATTATAGAATTTCCCCTCAGGAGAGGGGAGAGCAGGGTAGACTCACTTGGATCCAGCTGCTACTTTGTAACTGATGGCAAGGCCTTGCATATATCCCCCGAGAACAATTCCACTCTGAGCGTGGGGGAGGCAGCCGTCTGGTGCAGGCTCCTGTGGTGTGAACAACGGTATGTGGAGACCTGGTGGTGGTAACGCGCAGCAATGCAGGCTGAAGTCGAACAGCCTTGCAAAAACAAATGTGTTAATATTTTAGTGGCATGCACTTTCCAACTCCCCACGGAGTGCTCTTTATATATGAGGTAACTACAAGGTAGTGACTAAATGTCACCGTTCTGTACCATAGAATTGGTGTTCTCTAGCCAAGGTTATAATTACCTTTGATGTGCTGTGGAATGTGGTGGGAGGTCTTTCCCTGGGAAGTCCTCCAGGAGCTGATGTACTTGTGGCCATACCTGGTCAACCCTCCTAAGTCCCCAACCTCCTTGAGTGTCCGTCCAGAGGCCAAGCAACGCGTCCAGGTATTCCCCTACTCCACAGCCCTTCCCTTATGATGGCATATGCCGGAGAGAAAGAGCCAGAAATGCATCGTGGTGCTGTCTTCACCCGCCTCATTTAGCACTCTGTGATAATTCCTGGGACAGATTGCCTAATCTTGTTTACAAGCAAAAATAATCAAGAAAGCTAATGAAAGCTCATCGGCAATCACTGTGAATTCTGTAACCACAAAGCATCTCAATTAATGTCCACAGGAAAACAGCCACAGAATTGGAAGCTGAGACCAGTCCTGGACACAATCCTCACTCTTGTTTTTCTGTAGTAGAACATGCTTAATATTTAAGTGAGCCTATATGGTGCCTTTGTACAAATGAGGAAAAGACCCCTTCTCCCAGGGCCCACAGCATGGCCAGCAGAGAACAGGCTGCACGCTGGAATCTGTCCTGTCAGCATTTATGCAGTAAACAACCAGCACAACCATTTGCAGAGAGCCTGCCAATACTGCTTTGCAGGGCCAGGAAAATGATAAATCAAATTCAGAAAAATTCAAATCACTGTCTTGCCTCTCATGCTTGAGGACACTGGGAAAACTAATGAACTCTGATCAGCTTCTTCATTCTGTAATACAGGAATAAAAGGAATGCAAACAGCTATTAGAGCTGTGAAGGTGAAATAAGGTATGTTGAGAGCACTAGAACCGTCTCTGGCATGTTGTAAATGCTCAACTAATATTTGCTAAAATTATAACTATCAACGTGAATTTTTTTTAGGAAAATTATATACCCTAAACTCAAATGAATCTCATCATTGAGAGGTTATCACTAAGGGAAGGTCTTGGTGCACCAGAGAAGAAGAAACATTATTCTGGCATCAAGTGTGTCGCTGCGATGTTAAATGACAGGATGCTTCTGAGGGAATTCGGGCAGAAGCTCTAAGTCATGTCTGTTAGTGATCACACAGCCTACAAGGCTGTCTTGAAGGATATGATCACCGCCTCAAATTCTTGGAAAGATAACTTTGTGTAGAAAGATATAAGAAATTAAGAGAAAGGGGGAAAAAAAACTTCTTAACTACAAAACCTTTTACTTCTTTAAAACATCTATTAAAATACTTCAAATACTGAAATGTCCGCATCTCATACCTTTCAGAAAGGCAAGGAGCAGGCATTACTTTGATATTACTGAGGGAATCAGCTCAAAGCCTGAGGAGATTAACAGCAGCTGTGAGAAAACCATGTCTCCAGGTTCACAGCTCACTCCCCCAGGACAAGCCTAGGTAGGCAGTGGCTGCATCTGGTATACCTGGGACAGAAATGCAGGCAAGAAGGGATATCAAGGATGCCTCTAAGCGGGAAATGGGCAAACCAGAGGGTCAAGAGTTGCATTTTGTGATCTAGAATATTCTCTACAGGGGAATGATGATCATGAGAGTCCTTTTAAGGCACACTGTAGGTACTGACTGATTTCTGTGGGCCCAGAATTATCACTTTAATAAAGAGAGGATAAATTATCATTCTTTGTTTTCCCCAATAAATCATTATCTTCAATAGAGCAGTTGAGATGAGGTCTAAGGACTAACAACAACTCTATAAACAAGTTGGATTTATTCTGAATCTTTCCTTTACCTTAGACTTAGAGAGTACATAGGTCGGGGGCAGGAAGAAACAGCCTCCTACTATCAGCTCCTCCCCCAAAAAGGAGAGTACTTAAGAAATAGTTTTTAAGGCTGGGTGCAGTGGCTCATGCCTATAATTCCAGCACTTTGGGAGGCCGAGGTGGGTAGATCAAGAAGTCAGGAGTTCAAGACCAGCCTGGCCAACATGGTGAAACCCCGTCTCTACTAAAAATACAAAACTTAGCTGGATGCAGTGGCGGGCACCTGTAATCTCAGCTACTTGGGAGGCTGAGGCCAGAGAATTGCTTGAACCTGGGAGCGGGAGGTTGCAGTGAGCTGAGAACACGCCATTGCACTCCAGCCTGGGTGACAGAGTAAGACTCCAACTCAAAAAAAAAAAAAAAAAAAAAAAGTTTTTAAGTGTGTAAGTGAAAAGCAGGAGCTGAAGTGGGACGCAGTTCTCATGAAGGCTGTTCCCTCCACTGCCGGAGGCGGGCGGCAAGGAAGTGAAGGGAACACAGGGACGCTGCCGCCTCCTGTCAGGAGCTGACCAAGAGTTACCTAGAGAAAGCCAATGGAAAACACCGTCTAGTTCCATCGCCCAGCAAAACACAGCTGGCCAAATCACTGCGGGTCAATGTTCAACAGGTGGGCAAACTAAAGCAGCAAGCAGCCGCTTCCATACCACACTTCTTCCTTATTTTCCTTTGTGGGCAACACAGCCGCAAATATCCTAAGCCTCATACCTCCTTTCGGCAGCTCAGAAATGAACATGGTTTCCGTTAGTACTTGAATGCGTTCAGTCAGTAGGTGTGAGGATCCAGAGTTGGTCAGTGTTAATACTGGGAGTGAAAGTCTTTTATCATTTTTTAAAAATCAAGGTAACTCACCAGTTCTCTCTCCTCTTCACCTATGCAAACACAAATATAGCAATTAGAATACAAAATAATCCAATGCAACTATCAGAGCCCATGAAGAAAAAAATCTCTGCCTCACTAATCCCACTTCCCCAACTCACCTCTAATTACTTCATCCAAGTACACAAAAACCCTTAGAACAGGACTTCCTAAATGGGACACTGCAACACAGAACATAAAGACATGCTACACGAGAAAGCTGGACAGACACACAAACATACTCCCAGACCTTGTTTTCACCAACCTTTAAACAGTATGGCTTTAGGGAGATTTTATTTTAAAACATAAATTTCAAAAAAAAAAAAATGCATTTAAAACATCAGGTTTTGGTGACCAGGGTAGGTAAAGTATTTTTATTATAAATTTCAGGATCTAAAAAATAATTTATTACATTTACTAAGATGAATCCAAGATGACCTTTTTAAACCAAGCCCATGTGCCCTGCACGGGGATGTCGTGCCCTTGGATGTGTAAAGACACAGGTCTACCCTCCTGCAGGGCTGGGATCAGCCAGAGGAAAGAGAAGTATGCTGATGGTCAACTAGCCTATACTAATTAGGACTATTTTGGTTTATTACCTGGCATTCGGTCTGTGAAGAATTCAGGAGAAGGCACCGCCATTCCTGAACTCTGAAAGCCAAACTAGAATCTGCAGGGCAGCCTCAGTCTTAGAATTCAAGTTTCTTTTTCCTACTTCTTATTTCAGTGATATTTAGGACATTCTATATTTAATAAGAGTTATGATCTAACTGGCTTTGTAAGCCCAAGAATGAAAATCCTTAATACCTGGCAAGAGACCCACAGAACTGGTCAGTAGTAAGACTGCGGTCACATATTGGAAAACATACTAGCCCAGGGTTACAGACAGTGACCATCCAGCAAGAGAGATGCTACTGGCAAGTACCCACAGTGAGTGGGTGACCACTACCAAAAGGGCTGAAGAGACCTCAGAAGGTCATCCAGGTTATCCTTCCTTGACACAAATGTGTCTCTCTAGCCAAAGTTACTTGCAATTTCATTCCCAAGTGAGGACCCCAGGTCTCTTTCATATTATTTTCTCTGTATATATTTCAAAGACTCCTAAAGGCATCATTTTTACAAGGTGGAGTTGCAGGAAGCTTTGGGGACTTGACAGGTCTGAGCAAGCCCTCTCCTGTGGGATCTTAGCAGGAACCTGGGGGTGAGGAGGAACAGTGCAGTCCCTGAGAGACAGCTGAGAGGACAGGCGAGCACCCTCACACTCCAGGATGAGGGGCAGGGGGACAAAAAAGGAGTGGCTGCAGAGCCCAGCCTGCTCATCAGGAAGGATGAAACTCTAAGGGGATTAAAAGCTGACAAGTCAGTAGCTGAGAAGTCCATGGCTAAGCTCTCAGCTAGGAATTTCTATCCCAATTCTTCCTAAGTACACCCTCTCCCCCTAAAGCAGTGGCTCTCAATGGGGGATGATGCTGTCACAGGGGACATTTGGCAATGTCTAGAGACATTTTTGGTTGTCATCTGAGAGTGGCGTGCCCCTGGCATCTAGTGAGTGGAGGCCAGGGATGCTGTGAACATCCCAGCACACACAGGACAGCCAAGCCACAGAGAATGATCAGAATACCACTAGTGCCAAGGCTGAGAAACCCTGTCTGGGAGGGGGTGCTTTACCCTTAAGATTCTTAATTTAGTATGAGCCCGAGGCCCTTGGGATTTACAGTCAGACGAACATGAATGCCCCACCTTAAGCCCTAACATGTGGGTCAATCCACTGCCATGTTGAGAAGAAGTCCCCAATTATCCCAGAGTGTCCCACAAATGTTCACACAGTTGCTGACAGTTCAAATTCAGCCAGTACAACTCAAACCTTACATCCTTCTGTCTGTCTCTTCTGAAAAACCTATTTCTTTCTCAGAGCCAGGGCTACCCCGACGGCCACTGCCAGGATGGCAACGGCAGCAGCCCCTCCAAACAGCAGTATAGACTTGCCCTCGGACAGTGGCATGGGCTTCACCTCGCCGGTGGGGGGCAGCTCTTCCACAGGGCTCTGTTCCCTTCCGCTGGCCTCCTTCTCACTCAGCAGCGTTTCTGTGGGTTCCGGTGTGGGAACCACCTCCTCCACTCCAGTAGCTTCAATTGTTGCTGCTTTGACCTCTTCTTCACCAAGTTCTACAAACAGAGATGTAGCAGGGCTGGATTTCTCAACTGTGATCACTTCTGTGTCAGGTTCCCTTGCTCCCAGCAAGGAGGTGGCAGTGATGTGTGGAAGCAAGGGAGCTGGGGCTTCAGGAAGGGCCTCTTGCAGCTCCCCTGCTGGCAGGACCACAGGAGCCACAGCAGCCTCTTCCACCCCCTCAGGTACTTCTTCTTTCTCCACATGCACGATGTCAGAATTGGAGGAGTTGTTCTCACTCTTCTCTCCAGCTCCGTTGCTGTCTAAACTTTTCACTTCTTCAGGATCCATTGCAATCTGCTGCCAGGACTCAGGGCCTAGAGACACTGGCAGGCTTTCTGTGTGCCAACTCTGGCTAGCTGACAGTGAGACAGGCAGGCTCTCAGACTGCCAGGAAGTGGTCACAGTTGGAGACTCTGGGGGACTGACTTGTCCAGAGTTGTCGCTGGGCAGGATATAAATGTCATTGCTATCTTCTGCAGTGATTCCAGGGTATTCCTCCTCCTCTGACTCAAGACTAAACACAGTGCCCTAGAAACCAAGGACAATAGTCAATAATAAAGAATGGTTTTAAAACATAAACATCGATCTGGAAAACAAATTCTTCCCTAAACTGAAGTTCTAAGAATGAAACACTGTTTAAACCTACATAGTTTCTGAATTGCATGCATTTATTTGTAGGCCAATGCAGAGGAAGAATTTTTGACAGTCCTCTGAGCAGTGTCCTTGAAACTAACAAATCAAAAGTTAATTTACATTCAGTATAAATTCACATACAGGCTGAAAGCATCCTAATCTAAAAAGCTGAAACCCGAAATGCTCCAAAATCCGAGATTTTTTTTTTTTTTGAGATGGAGTCTTGCTCTGTCGCCCAGGCTGGAGTGCAGTGGCGCAATCTCGGCTCACTGCAACCTCTGCCTCCCAGGTTCAAGAGATTCTCCTGCCTCAGCCTCCCAAGTAGCTGAGATTATAAGCACCCACCACCAGTGATCCACCCATCACAGGCAGCCAAAGTGCTGGGATGGCAGGTGTGAGCTACTCTGCCCAGCCCAAAATCTGAAACTTTTTGAGTACTGAAATGACATCACAAGTGGAAAATTCCACACTTGACTTCATGTGATGGGTTGCAGGTAAAACAGAGTAAAAACCTGCTTCATGAACACAATTATTTAAAATATTATGGGCCAGGCGTGCTGGCTAAAGCACTTTGGAGGCCAAGGCGGGCGGATCACCTGAGGTCGGGAGTTCAAGACCAGCCTGACAAACATGGTGAAACCTTGTCTTAAAATTAAAAATAAATAAATAAATAAATAAAATATTATGTAAGATTACCTTCACTCTATAACTATAAGGTGCATACAAAAAAACAAGTAAATTTCATGTTTGGACTTGGGTCCCATCCTCAAGATATCTCATCACATATATGCAAACATTCCAAAATTAAAAAAAAAAAATTAAAATAGAAAACACTTCTGATCCTAAGCACTTTGTACTCACCCTGTACAGTCAATGCAGTAATTAATGCAAAACAGCAGAGAAAACAAAGGCAAGACCTTGTGCTCTAGAAACTGATCACTTAGTAAGGTATAAAAATAATGCTATGTCATAGTCCACATGCTATTAAGAGTTCACATGGTAGTGTTGCTCTCCTTAGAAGAAGAAGAAAAGTTCAGATGGGAAAAATACCTCTTTGGGTAGATGTCAGAGAAGGCAGGGAGATCACAGAAAGCTTCATGGAGTAACCAGCATTTATACTGGGCATCTGAAGAATGGGTAGTAAGATTTTGGCAGGTGAAGGGTACAGAGAAGACACAATACAGGCCAAAGCACAGAGACAGAAAAAAAGGGGATAAGCACATAGCCCTGTTTAATTAATGCAGAGTGCACATGAAGAACAGAAGTTCAGTGAGGACAGGACCATGGAGGAATCTGAATGACAGACAGCTAAGAAATAGGGACTTTTTATGCAACAGGCGACAGTCAGTCACTGACATCTCTGAGGTACAAAATTACAATCAGAGCTTTGCTTTAAAATGCCTCTGATAGCAGAGCCAGAATGGAGAGATGCTGGAGACACAGAGACTCTTGCTTCTTTCTTTAGGAAGTCTGAGTGAAAGCAATAAAGCCCTACAGCGCAGGCCTTATGTCCGTGTCTACTAGTAACAGGCCACCGTATCAGGGCTGTGTTAGGCACAAGGGCTACGAGGAAGAACGGGGCCCATTTTCTATTCTTGCAGAACTTACTGGCCAGCTGTGAAGACTGACATATGAATAACCCACTTCGGTGTGATACAGAAAGCTCTAAGACAGGTGTATGCACAAGGAGCTAGGCCAACCCAGAGGGTAAGGTGGGAAAAAAGGACCAGAAGAGAACCAATGGAACAGAATGTCACGGAGATGTACAGAACTTGTCATACAAAGGCTAGACAACACTTGTAAAAACTGCAGAGAATCTGAATAGAATAGGTAAGGCAAATTAATTTCTACTTTATTTTACAATTACGTTTGCTATTCATCTGAAGTAGAATAATTTCATTCTTCAACCAAGACCAAAAACTTTCTACATGCATCAGGGATCTAATATAAATCAGAAGTCTATCAAAAAATCAGAAGCCCCACAAAAAAGAAAACAAGAAATAGAAACAAACCACACGACCATGATGTCGGCATCATACTGCACCACATTCTAACTCAACTCTTGCTCCAGCCACTTCAGAGGCCCTGGTAAGCACCAAGAGTAAGCAAGGGGGTAAAATAATACAATGCCACCCCAAATTCTCAGTCAGTAACAGCTGGCTTAGGGAGGTAAAATAATACAATGCCACCCCAAATTCGCATTCAGTAACAGCTGGCTTGTATCTCACCTCCAACTGTGTACCGGCTGTGTGAAATTTGGTATCTTGCTTAAACTTTTAGACTTCAATGACTTCACAAATAAAATGGGGATGACTGACTAGATAAGACTGTTTTTGTTTCATTTATTTTAGAGTTGGGGTCTTGCTCTGTCACCAGGCTGAAGTGTAGTGGCAGGATCATAGCTCACTGCAGCCTCCACCTTCTGGCCCCAAGGGATCCTCCCTCCTCAGCCTCCTGGGTAGCTGGGAATAACAGTGTGGGCCACTGCACTCAGCTAAGGTTTTTGTTTTTTGTAGAGACGAGTCTCTCTTTGTTGCCCAGGCTGGTCTCAAACTCCTGGCTTCAAGCAATTCTCCCACCTCAGTGTCCTAAAATGCTGAGATTAGAGGTATGAGCCACCATGCCTGACCCTGAGTTGGTTTTTAAAATGAGGTATAGTATTTATAGTGCTTAGATTAGTACCTGGTACATAGGAAGTAATCAATAAGTTAGGATATTTCTTCACTTGTTTGTTGTCATTTTAATTGTTGTTTTTGGTGGTATGGTAGTAGGACAAAGAGCTATTCTAAAATACCAAGTGGATGGGACAATAAGAAGGTGAAAACAATACCCTTCCTTGGCTAAAGAAGGTAGTTTACAACTTTTCCTTCCTCCTCCATCTCTTCTAAGTAGAGATAACACAAAACTGGAAAGTAAAATCTATCTTTAAAAATTATAATACTGGACCGGGTGCTGTGGCTCACGCCTGTAATCCCAGCACTTTGGGAGGCTGAGGTGGGCAGATCATGAGGTCAAGAGATCGAGACCATCCTGGCCTACATGGTGAAACCTCGTCTTTACTAAAAATACAAAAATTAGCTGGGTGTGGTGGCACGCACCTGTAGTCCCAGCTACTTGGGAGGCTGAGGCAGGAGAATCACTTGAACGCGGGAGGTAGAGGCTGCAGTGAGCCGAAATCACACCACTGCACTCCAGCCTGGTGACAGAGCGAGACTCCGCCTCCAGAAAAAAAATTACAATACTGTAGTCTACAATTAGGAAAACTGGAGGGGCCATTGGCTTGTAAGAGAGAGAGGGCTTCTAGGCCTCCAAGCTTTGGAGGATGACAGCTCGCTCCAGCCTCAGGGTAAGGACCAATGGAATGGTCTGGAAGAGGAGGCATTCAGGGGACACAGACAGACACAGACATAGACACACACACACACACACACACACACACACACACTGGGGGGGGAGGGAGTGAAGTAGAGGGAGGGAGGGAGAGAGAGAAAGAGACAGAGGCAGAGGCAGGGTTTAGTTCAGCTGAGTAAAAACAGACATGGAGATCCCAACCAGAAGCTGTCATCAGGTCTCAAGCATATACATTTGTCAAGGATTTTCATTAGCATCACTTTTAATACAGAAGGATTTCAAATAGTCTTCAATACCCTCAGAAAAGTTTAAAAATATATATGGTTCATCTAAACTAACTACTATTAAAAAAGAAATAAGTACATTTTTAAGTCCAATGTGGAAGGAAGCCCATATTATACAATATCTCTACATAAAAAACTACAAAGTATTACTGAGAGAAATTAAAGACATCCTAAATAAAGGGATGTATATCATGCTCATAGATGGGAAAACTATTGTAAAGATGTCAACTATTCCCAAATTAACCTTATGGGGTCCAATACAATCTCCAACATAAAATTCTACCAGGTTTTTTCTAATGGAAATTGACAACCAATTCTAAAATTTGTATAGCGATAAAAAAAAGGCCAAGAAAATTAAGCTGCTCTTGAAAAACAACAAAGTTTGAGGGCAGATACTACAAGATATCGACTCATTACAAAGGTACACTAATTAAAACTACATAATCATACAATAAAACCACAGCTAAAAATATTCTTTAAAATATAAAATAAAATAAAATAAAATAAAGACTACGTAAGTAGAGTAAAAGCTTAAAAATAGGCAATTAGACCTGGCTGGCCACTGTGGTTCCCACCCATAATCCCAGAACTTTGGGAAGTTGAGGTAGGAGGATTGCTTGAGGCCAGGCCTTCAAGACCAGCCTGAGCAACATAATGAGACATCGTTCTCTACAAGAAATTAGCCAGGTGTGATGGCACACGCCTGTACTCCCATCCACTCAACTCAGGAGGCTGAGATGGGATGATCCCTTGAGCCCAGGAGTTTGAGGCTGCACTGGGTTATAATTGTGCCACTGTAGTACAGCCTGGATGACAGAGTGAGACCTCGTCTCAATTCCAAAAAAACCAAAGCAGCAATTAGACCAATTAAATAAAAGAGAATCCAGAAATATACACGTGGTCACATGATCTGCAGCAAAAATAACTGTGTGGGAAAATGGATGGTATGATCCTAATTACTAAATGCACATACATACATATCTACTTATTTGCATACATTTATACATAATACAATTTATATAAGCAAAACTCGTGTTTAGAAAAATGTACACCAAGCCAATCTATTTCCATTTATTTAAAAGAATATATTTTTCAAACCATCCTGAAGCCCTCTCCTCTCAAGCCTTGGACCAAAGGGAATAAAGCTTTCTGCAGCATAAAGAATTTTTTAAATTAAAAAATAGCAAAAATTTAAAAACTAAAAGAATGTAAATATGAACAGGGCTCTGCTACTTCCTGGGAACGTAAGCTGAGTGGCTGCTCAGCAGTCTCCACAGGAACTGTGAAACAGTTTGAATCAGGTAAGAGCATCTTCTGAATGTCTGAATTTTGCCCATCTCAAACAGAGTAGTGCATATGGAAACACTGCAAATTTTTTTAACTTTTTATTCTTTTTTCAGTATTGATATTCACATTCATAAAATTCACATAACATAAAATTCAGAGCCATGCACAGTGGCTCACACCTGTAATCCCAACATTTTGGGAGGCAAAGGTGAGAAGATCACTTCAGCCCAGGAATTTGAGACCAGCCTGGGCAACATAGTGAGATCCTATCTCTAAAAAATTTTTTTTAATTACATTTTTTTTCTCATGCTTATTTTTTGTTTGTTTTTTTTCCTTTTTGTGGAGAACGGGGCCTTACTATATTGCCCAGGCAGGGCTCGAACTCCTGGGCTCAAGCTATCCTCCCGCCTCTGCCTCCCTAAGAGCTGGGATTACAGGCATGAGCCACAGCACCTGGCTAAATTAAAACTGTTTAAAAATTATCTGGGTGTGGTGATGTACACCTGTAGTCCCAGCTGCTCAGGAAGCTGAGGTGGGAGAATCACTTGTGCCTGGGAGGTCGAGGTTACAGTGAGCCATGACCATGCCACTGCACTGCAGCCTGAAGAACAGAACAAGATCCAGTCCTTAAATAAATAAATAAAATGAAACGCACCATTTCAAGTGTACCATTCAGTGGATTTTAGTATATTCAGTGTTGTGCAACCACACCGGAATTACCAGAACATTTCCATCATCCCCAAAACACACCCTTTGGTAACCACTCTCCATTCTCCCCTTTTCCACCCTCTGGCAATCACTCATCTATGTTCTGTCTCTGTGGACTGCCTATTCTGAGAAGTCTAAATGCTGGCTGCTTTCACTTAGCATGTTTTCACGGTTCGCCCATGTTGTACTATGTATCAGCACTGCATTCTTCTTTATGGCTGAGAATAATATTTCATTGTATGTAGGCACCACGCTTTACTTATTAATTAATTAACTGGTGAATATTTGGGTTGATTCTACCTTTTAGAATAGTGTTGTTATAATGTCCATGTTTGGACATTTGTTTGAATGCTTTTCAGTTATTTTGAATACAGTAGGAGTAAAACTGCCAAGTCACAGGGTAATTTTATGTCGAACTATTTTCCAAAAAATGTAAAAAAATATTTCCAAATATTTTTGGAATTCCAAAACATTTCTGAAAGTAACGATGTTGAAAATCTTTTCATGTGCGAACTGGCCATTTGTGTATTTTCTTTAGAATGATGTCTATTCAAATCTCTTGTGCATTTTTAAATTGAGTTGTCTCATGTTGGATTGTGAGAATTTTTAATTCCTTTTTTTTTTTTTGAAACAGAGCTTTGCTCTGTCACCCAGGCTGGAGTGCCGCAGTGCCTCAGCCTCCCGGCTTCAGGCAGTTCTCCCGCCTCAGCCTCCCAAACAGCTGGGATTATAGGTGTGCACCACCACACGTGGCTGTTACGTTTTTGTAGATATGGGGGTTTCACCATGTTACCCAGGCTGGTCTTGAACTCCTGACCTCAAGTGATCCGCCTGCCTCGGCCTCCTAAAGTGCTGGGATTACAAGTGTGAGCCACTGCGTCTGGCTGGGTTTTTATTCTTAAATAAGACTGCTACAAAATTAGATACCGAAATAATTGCAAGGTGCTTGTAATTAGGTTGAGACTAAAGGAAACGGCAATAAACAAGGTGTCCTGAAAAGTAGTTCTATGAGAGGGACTAGTAATCTATGCTAATTAATAACTTTTAAAATTCTTTAAAAAGACCTCTGCCATTAGTGCCATTCCTCATATGGATTCCTTTTCCAGACTTCAAACCTCACATGACTACAACATTTCTGGGACCGTCAACAATAATGAATACTAACAAAGACTACCTCACAACCAAATGCAGTACATAAAGACAAGACTATATACCCATCAACTGCAGAGCTCACACAATACAGCCAGCGAGAAGAGATGCTTGTCCTACTGAAGACTATAAACTACAAATACTAACTCCGCATCATTTCTCTTACCTCATACCTAATATTTTAGCTAGCGTCATCATCTCATCATCTTCCTCTCCCTTTATTTAATCATTAAGTACTAAATACACCTCGGCCAGGCGTGGTGGCTCACGCCTGTAATCCCAGCACTTTGGGAGGCCGAGGTGGACGGATCACAAGGTCAAGAGAGCGAGACCATCCTGGCCAACATAGTGAAACCCTGTCTCTACTAAAAATACAAAAATTAGCGGGGCGTGGTGGCACGCACCTGCAGTACCAGCTACTCGGGAGGCTGAGGTGGAAGACTCGCTTGAACCTGGGAGGCAGAGGCTGCAGGGAGCCAAAACTGTCACCACTGCTCCAGCCTGGCAACAGAACGAGACTCCGTCTCAAAAAAAAAAAATCTCAATATATTTATCCCTAAACATATCTTCTTACATCTAAATATCTCTCTTCCCTTCCATCAATATTTTCTGGTATTACTCTAATATAAGCAATCATTCCCTCCCCCTCCCTCTCCCTCTCTTTCTTTTTGAGACAGGGTCTCACTCTGTTGCCCAGGCTGGACTGCAATGGCGAGAACACAGCTGACGGCAACCTCTGTCCCCAGGGCTCAAGCAACCGTCACACCTCGGCCTTCAGAGTAGCTAGGACCACAGGCATGCACCATCATGACTGGCTAATTATTACATATTTTGGAGATGGGGGTCTTGCCATGTTGCTCAGGTTGGTCTCAAATTCCTGAGCTTAAGTAATCTGCCTGCTTTGACCTACCAAAGTGTTAGGATTACAGGTGTAAGCCACGTGCCTGGCTCAATGATTATCTTTCATCAGAAGCAATGCAAAGACTCCTAACAGCCTGCAATCCAATTAGGATGATGTAGAAAACCAGTGAATAAAGCCAAAAATCTGGGAATTATATTGGGTTTCTCCAATGCCCGGCTTCTTATTGTCAGGAACGATGCTCTTTAGGTGCTAGTAATAAAACAATTTCTGCCTTCAGAGAGTTTAAAATAGAGTGACAGAGGCCGGGCATTGTTGTCCCATGCCTGTAATCCCAGCACTTTTGGAAGCCCAGGCAGGAGGATAAGCTTGAGCCTAGGAATTAGAGGCCACCTGGGTAAGATGATGAGACTCCATCTCTACAAAAAAAATGAAACAGCGGTGGAGACAAATAGGAACGTGAAGGAGAAAACTTATTCTCAGAGATTCATCGAAGAGAGAACAACAATGTTGGATTTTTTTTTTTTTTTTTTGAGATGTAGTCTCACTCTGTCGCCCAGGCTAACTTTTCTAATTTTCGTAGTTTTACTAAAGATGGGGTTTCACCATGTTGGCCAGGCTGGTTTTGAACTCCTGATCTCAAGTAGTCCACTCACCTCGGCCTCCCAAAGAGCTGGGATTACAGGCGTGAGCCACTGTGCCCAGCCAAAGCTGGATCTTTAAAGAAGGAAAGAGTGCTGGTGCAGTGGCTCACGCCTGTAATCCCAGCACTTTGGGAGGCTGAAGCAGGTGGATCACCTGAGGTCCGGAGTTTGAGATCATCCTGACCAACATGGAGAAAATAGAAAATTACAAAATACAAAATTAGCCAGGCATGGTGGCCCATGCCTTTAATCCCAGCTACCTGGGAGGCTGAGGCGGAAGAATTGCTTGAACCAGGCAGGTGGAAGTTGTGGTGAGCCAAGGTTGTGCCATTGCACTCCAGCCTGGGCAACAAGAATGAATCTCCATCTCAAAAAATAAAAAACTTAAAGAGAAAACCAACAGATCAAGATGAGCAAGATAGTCCAGGCAGCAGGAAAAGCATAAACAAAAACATGGTGCTTAGAAATATCATCATATATGCAGACTACTGGCTCTTCAGTATGGCAGAGCATAGGACAGGGAGGGAAGAAAGATGAAGGTGGAGTTACAGAAGGAGGAAAAATTAGGCCAATGCATGAGAAGTAAAATATCAGTACCTTTCTTGATATAAAGCAGGGCCTCTATCTCATAAAAGATGCATGTCTACCCCTCGGAATTTCTGAGACATGAATTCAAGACCCTGTCCCAGAATATGGCACCTCTTATACACCATCAATTACTCAGTGCAGATATGATGAATCTAAGGTGCCATCTGGCCATAACATAAAGGCTCATTTTGAATGTTACAAAATAAAGCAGTTCTACATTCGAAGTCTATTTCTAATTTTCTGACTCCTGCAGTTAAAAAGCAAGATGGCAAAGTCATACAATATTTAGAATGATACATCATCCCTTCTTGAGCACATTAATGTTTTCCTAGGAAACCAAATATAAATTTTTGAAAGGCTACAGCACAGTGAAGAGCATTAGAGGAGGTAAAGTCAATCTTTTCCTCCATTACTAGGGCCATCACTTAACCCAAATCTCTCTGTAATCGTGTACTACGTGCTCCCTATGGGAGGGGAGACTTATCCTAGCAAGGTTACTCACTGTGCCCTATAAATGCCATACTCAGTTCCCAAGCCCTGTGTGCTTATTCATATAGATACCGATATTAACATTTTAGGGGAGCAGAAAAGGCTTTGCAAATATGATGAAAGGTATTAAGACCTCTCTCCCTTAAAACTGTGCTTTCATACAAAGCAGCATAGCATTTTAGGGAAATTTCAAGACTCCCTGAAGCGTATCTATAGACCCCAATTTAAGACCCCTGATCTGGCTCCATCAGAGTCTGGCTTAAATTCCACTGTATCCAATCTTCCTCTCTTATTTCTCCTGAACTCCTAGACAGCACTCAGTCTGGGCCATACAAAGTATTTTGTACCATACTTCTCAGTAATTTTTTTCACATGTATCAGTCATCTCCTCAACAACATTATCAATACTTCAAGGGAGAAAACATGTTTTTAACGTCTTTGTTATCCCCCAGGTAATGCCTAACATATGCTGAGCAAATAGTAATGCTTAATAAATGCTTGGATGATAGGAAAGTTGGTCCTATCTTTGATATAAAAGCTCTAAACATCAACTACTGTTAGGTACAGCTCTTTATTCATCTCTGTATTTCCACACCTCTAAACTGCACCTGTCTTTTTTATCCAAGGTCACACAGC
Source organism: Cheracebus regulus (assembly GCA_963574635.1). Lineage (NCBI taxonomy): Eukaryota > Metazoa > Chordata > Mammalia > Primates > Pitheciidae > Cheracebus > Cheracebus regulus. Next base: position 19,402 of record CAUYQU010039946.1, on the reverse strand, counting down.
ACTGGTGCTAAAGACAATTCCAACCCCCAAACAGTATGACTCAAGTCACGCTGTCCCATCAATCCAAAAAATCCAGAATGCTCTCCCAGTTCTGTGCATCTGAATCCTTACTGTTACTTCTAAACTCACAGGATTTATCTGTTGCTCCTTGCTATAAAACATACAGGAAATAGTGTCGATCTGCCTTGTATTCCTAACTATAAGCTCCTGGAGACTAAGGATATATTTTTATAATATTTTTGTTGTACTGGTTTCTTTTCTCAGCCCCACTCTTCCCAAGTGCCTTTTAAGATTCAATACAAATTTTATTATATTAATATAATTAAATGTTACGTACAGTTCTATTAATATAGGCTGGCTACAGTGGCTGACACCTGTAATCCCAGCACTTTGGGAGGCCGAGTTGGGTAGATTGTTTAAGCCCAGGAGTTCAAGACTAGCCTGAGTGACACAGCGAGACCCTGTCTCTAAAACACACACACACACACACACACACACACACACACACACCCTTAACACTGAAGTCTCTGGGAACTTAATAAGGCTGGCCTAGTTCTTGAACTAGGGGTCTTTTCCACTGAAGAGCTGTCACTTCTCTTTCTGTATCTTTCCTACTTTGGAATCACCCACCCACATAGATGAAACATTTTCTTTTCCCTTATTATTTTTAGTAGAGATGAGGTCTTGCTATGTTGCCCAGGCTGGTCTCAAATTTCTGGGCTCTAGTGGTCCTCCCAAAGTGCTGGGATTGCAGGCATGAGCCATCACTCCCGGCCATAACATTCTTTATGTGCAATATAATGTGTACCAACCTGCTGTTCTAGACCTGCAAGTCTCTCTGAAGGGGAAATACAGGTTTTCCAACTTCTACTATAAACAAAGAAGAAAGACACTCAGTGGAGGTCTGAACAGGACTGAATAAATAATCTCAGAACATAACCAAAGCTTAGTTTAGGGTCTATCACAAATGGTTCAAACAACACAAGATTCCAAACATAATAAACACCTTTCTACATTCTAGTAGAGGTCTTTTGTTACTCTGAGTCATGGTTCCCCCAGGCTACCTAAGCTGATCTAAGGAATCCTTGCCGCTTTTCAACAAAAGTCCTTTATTTCCTTCAAGATGTGACCTTACTTCTTTACAGAAGCCTTTCCTGATTAAGCCCTACTTTACTTCACAACTACCATTTCTTTCTTTTTTTATCTTTTTTTTTTTTTTTTTTGAGATGGAGTCCCGCTCTGTTACCCAGGCTGGAGTGCAGTGGCACTATCTTGGCTCACTGCAACCTCCGCCTCCTGTATTCAAGTGATTCTCCTGCCTCAGCCTCCCGAGTAGCTGGGATTAAAGGTGTGCACCACCACACCTAGCTAATTTTTAAAAAAATATTTTTGGGACTGGGCATGGTGGCTAACGCTTGTAATCCCAGCACTTTGGGAGGCTGAGGCAGGTGGATCACCTGAGGTCAGGAGTTCAAGACCAGCCTGGCCAACATGGCAAAACCCCATCTCTACTAAAAATACAAAAATTAGCCAGGCGTGGTGGCTTGTGCCTGTAGTCCCAGCTACTGAGGGTGCTGAGGCAGGAAGATCGCATGAACCTGGGAGGCAGAGGTTGCAATGAGCTGAGATCGTGCCACTGCACTCCAGCCTGGGCAACAGAGCGAGGCTCCATCTCAAAAAAAAAAAATTTTTTTTTTGGTAGAGATGGGGTTTCACCATGGTGTTGGCTAGTCTGGTCTCGAACATCTGACCTCAAGTGATTTGTCCATCACGGCCTCCCAAAGTGTTGGGATTACAGGTGTGAGTCACTGAGCCTGGCTTATTTTTTTCCTTTGTATAGACAGTCCCCAATTTATTATGGTTCCACTTACAATACTTTGACTTTATCACGGGTTTATCAGAGTATTAAATGCATTTTCAACTTGATATACTTTCAACTTATGATGGGTTTATTGGAATGTGCCCCCATCATAAATCAGTGGGCTCTATATTGTACAGTATCTACTAAATAACTGTACTTTACCATGCTTTTCTGGATATTCGTTTAGTCTGAGGAACTAAACGATTGGCTCTTTTATGTTTAGGGTGTGTTTAATTGGCTCTTTTATGTTTAGGGTGTGTTTAATAAGTATGTAATTAGCAATCTAATAAATTCATAGTCACACTCTTATGTTGAAAAGAGAAATGTAAAATAATTATAATCTCTGTTTTAAGAGTCTGTAATATAGTTGGGGAGATTATATAACTTGGAGGTCCTCAAACTTTGCTGCCTAGAAGCACATTACAACCCATAACAATTAAATTAGAATCCTTAATAAAGATAGGACCCAGGCATTATATCTGATTAATATAAAAGTATGTAATTCTGCTGTAATCAATTTAACCTTATTCTTAGTCTCTCTCATACCTGAAGCCTCTGGCACAATGAACAGGCAGAGGTAAGATGATTTAGACATTTCAGTAACTGTAAGATAAATCACTTCATCCACTAAATATTTACAATTACTTCAGTAATATCTCAAACTTTGCTGATTCTTGGTAAGTCACCAATAACAAAGAATGACAGTAGGCAACATGAATGAAAATGGCTACTATTTACCCAGGGAACCATTTCTATAACCTTCTTGAAAGACTGGAGGTCCAAGATGGAGGACAACCCACTCACAAAAGCCATATCAACAGTTAAGCTAAATTTTCCTGTAAAGTTGCATTTACCTATCATTTTGCCAGAACATAATCCGAATGGGTCACGCAGATCCTCTAACATCTGTTACTAAGGAATTACTGTGTCACATAATTTATATACCCAAAGGCTTATCTGTTTATTAATTAATCTCTTCAAAAATCTCCATTTTGTGAAGAGATCAGAAAGAAAGGCTCACGTGCAGAATAATTTTACAAGGAAAAAGAACAGGGTAGTTTAAGGTAGCACAAAGTCCCCATTTGTCCCTCATTAACTGCAGTACACTTCTGTTACTTATTTGCTCTTTCAAATCTCCAAATGAGAAACTAATACTAGGGCTTAGCAGCTGTTTAATCCTCCATCCTCAAATCTCTGCAATGTGGCTAACAGGAAAGTCATGAGGCACTGCAGAGGATTAAACTTTTTTCATTATTGAAACTACCAACATTTTAAAACTGGGCTAAGTCTTTTTGTTAAATGAAGAACAAGTTGGGAAAGTTAATATACAATACTGAGTAAATCTGTCACAGTCTAACCACAAGAAGCAATATAATCCAGTTTTATCAAATAATTTGCATTTCAGAGTTATGAAAAATAGTCAAAGAACATCAGTTCTAGTGGCTTAAAACAGTGTGCTCTTCTTAATCTTTCATTTACATTACAAATTTTTCACACACACACAAAAAAACCCTCAAAAAACTTTATTAAACTCCAACCTCCGAACTTGAGTTATTTGGAGACAAGGAATCTTGGAATCATCTCTGCTCTCACTTTCTATTTAGATGCTACAAGTTCTGTAATCTGTTTTCATGCCATGTCAAAAGACGCAGCCTTACAATTACACAGCTCTTCAAACAGAAGGGTTATCCAGTGGTCAGAGAGGTCTCAAGTGACCACTGATAGGAAGTCTCAACAGGTTACTTATCTGCACTTCTAAAAACAGAACCTCTAATAGCAAGAACTGATTAAATAAGCAAAAACAAAACAAGAGTCATCATGAAAACACTAAGAATTTTAGTTCTCAGAAAACAGACCTTTAGGGCTCTAAGCCAAGTAAGTGAAATGGAAATTTCAAAAGTTCCATCGTGGCTAGGCATGCTGGCTGGGCATGTCAGCACTTTGGGAGGCCGAGATAGGTGGACTACTTGAGACCAGGATTTCATGACCAGCCTGGGAAGCATGGCGAAACCGCATCTCTACAAAAAATACAAAAATAGGTGGGCATGGTAGTGCATGCCTGTGGTCCTAGCTACTCGAGAGGCTGTGGGAGGATCGTTTGAACACAGGAGGTAAAGGCTGCAGTGAGTCCATGACTGTGCCACTGCACTCCAGCCTGGCCAACAGAGTGGGACCCTGTCTTAAAAGAAAAATGCCCATGATGAAGAAATAAGGGAAAAGTCAACAAACTGAAAATTTCAAGTAAAGTATCTCTTCCCTTTATTATTATTTTTTAATGAGGATCTCAATCTGTCACCCAGGGGCTAGAGTGCAGTGGCATAATAATAACTCACTGCAGCCTCAAAATCCTGGGCTCAGTAGATTCTCCCACTGCAGCCTCTTGAGTTGCTGGGATTACAGGCATGAGCCATCACACCACCGTGCCTGGCTTTCCCCCTTATTTTTAACAGCTCAAAGCTAACAAAAGATTGAAGAACGTTTTTTGTTCCACACCTAGAGGATCCGTCATCTCATCTAAGACATTAGATCAAGTTTGTCTGATCACAACTTTGGCATCATATGTTGTTGAAAAGCCAATTCAGATTTATTTATTTTTTTATTTTTGTTTACTTTTTTTGAGACAAAGTCTTGCTCTGTCACCCAGGCTGGAGTGCAGTGATATGATCTCAGCTCACTGCAACCTCTGCCTCCCAAGTTCAAGTGATTCTCCTGCCTCAGCCTCCAGAGCAGCTGAGGTTACAGGTGTGCACCACCACACTCAGCTAATTTTTAAAATTTTTAGTAGAAACAGGGTTTCACCATGTTGCCCAGGCTGGTCTTGAAGTTCTGACCTCAAATGACCTGCCTGCCTCGGCCTCCCAAAGTGTTGGGATTACAGGCATGAGCCACCGCACCCAGCCAATTCAGATTAAATAGCTTTATATAGCTTGCTGTCATGGTCTCCCTACCTTACAGTATATTTCTGTATTTAGGACATGTGACATTTTAATGAAGATTCACTGAACATTCTGTGCTCTTATATAAGAAATCTTAAAAGAAAGAACAGATTACTATTGAAACTTTTACTCCTGGGGACCAATTCACATAAAACAAAAATATAAAAATAGCAGCCTCTTTTTCTTTTTTTCAAGACAAGGTCTTACTCTGTTACCCAGGCTGGAAGGCAGTGGCACAATCTTGGCTTACTGCAACCTTGACTTCCTAGGCTCAGGTGATCCTCCAGCCTCAGCCTCCTGAGTAAGTGGGACCACAGATTACTCATGATTAATTTTCGTTATTTTTGCAGAGACGGAGTCTTGCTCACCGTGTTGCCCAGGATGGTCTTGGGCTCCTGGGCTTGAGGAATCCGCCCACCTCAGCCTCCCGAAGTGCTGGGATTACAGGCGTGAGCCACCGCACTCGGCCAATTTTGTTTTTTGTTTTCTTTAGTTTTCAGACAGACAGAGTCTCACTCTGTTGCCCAGGCTGGAGTACAGTGGCATGATATTGGCTCACTGCAACCTCTGCTTCTGGGTTCAAGCAATTTTCCTGCCTGAGCCCCACTGACTAGTTGAGATTAGAGGAACCCACCACCATGCCTGGCTAATTTTTCTATTTTTATTTTTGATTTTTTTTCCCCCTGAGACAGAGTCTCTCTGTGTCACCCATGCTTGAGTGGAGTGACACGATTTTGGCTCACTGCAACCTCCGCCTACTGGGTTCAAGCAATTCTCTTGCCTCAGCCTCCCAAGTAGCTGGGATTATAGACATGTGCCACCATGCCCAGCTAATTTTTATATTTTTAGTAGAAACAGGGTTTCGCCATGTTCACCAGGCTGGTCTTGAACTCTGAACCTCAAGTGATCTGCCCACTTCGGTCTCCCAAAGTGTTGGGATTACAGGTGTGAGCCACCGTGTCTGGCCTCAATTTTGTATTTTTTGTAGAGACAGGGTTTTGCCACAACACTGGGCTGAAGCCTCTCTTATTAATTCCTGTAATAGGCTGGGTACAGTGCCTCACAGCTGTAATCCAGCACTTTGGGAGGCTGAGGCAGGCAGATCACAAGGTCAGGAGTTTGAGACCATCCTGGCCAACATGGTAAAACCCTATCTCTACTAAAAATACAAAAACTAGCTGGGCGTGGTAGCACACACCTGTAATCCTAGCTACTCAGAAGGCTGAGACAGGAGAACTGCTTGAACCCAGAGGCAGAGGTTGCAGTGAGCTGAGATCCCTGCTTGAACCCAGAGGCAGAGGTTGCAGTGAGCTGAGAAGCCACTGTACTCTAGCCAGGGGGACAGAGCAAGACTCTGTCTCAGAAAAATAATAATAATAATAATAATAATAATAATAATAATTACTATCATAATGAAGAACAGGCTTTCACTAAAAGAAAAAGAGCTGTTTTGGATAATATATTACTTGCAACTTACCGTATTAGAAGAATAACATCTACAAGTAGTCTCGGAGCCATTCTGACAATCTTAAATCCTTTTTAGTACAAAATAATTGTGTTGTTGAGAGTATTTATCTCTTTGGCTTCACTGACATAAAATGCAAAGGAGTAATTTCGAGGTCTCAAAAATATGAAACTAGCTGGGATCAACCATGAGTTTACATATGCAGAAAGAAGCAGAGCACTGTGTCCTTTTTGTTTTTAAATAAATGAAGCCAGAAGGGTTGAGTAACTTGCCTAAGGTCCCTTAGCTCGCTATGACAAATTGGATAGCAACAATTGGTAACCCTTACATAACTCTTACCCTGTGCCCTTCTAAAGACTTCACTTAATCTATTAAACCTCATGACAATGCTATGAGAGGATTATTATTACTTCCATTTCACAGACAAGAAAACCAAAACAAGAAGATAAGGAGTCTTCTCAAAATCATAAAGCTCAGACTCAAGCCCAGGCAGCTTGCCTCCAGGGCCACATTTTTACCAACTATGCTGTCGTACCTCTTAGGCTGAGGTTCCCTGATTCCCTTCTGCTGCTTTTCTTTCTGTAATACAGTATCTTCTGAGTTAATAACCCCAGTATTAATAGATAGAACATGTTATTCTTGGTGTTTTTTTCAAGCAAACACACAAAGATACATGCATGGAACTCTTCAATTAAAAAGAGAAGCAGAGAAGAAACATACGTAAATAAAAGGAATATGTCAAAATAAATGTAAAATAAAATACAAACATAACTTTGCTTTGGTGGTAGGAACTAAGAAAAAAACTAAATAAAAGAATATACCAAAATAAATATAAAATAAAATACAAACACAACTTAACTTTGGTGGTAGGAACTAAGTAAAGATCAGGTTAACAATCGCTCCAAGAACTATTCCAAAAATTGGCTGCATTGTGATGTCTATATTGATTGTATTTTTTTGTTTCACTTTTTTTTCTGGTGGGGGTAAGGGGGCACATCGGTTACAAATTATTCTGACAAATGAAGCAACATTTTACCTTTTGAGTCATAGCTGCTGCTAAGCTGAGCTCCTATGGACTTAACTTTTCCATCTAAAGACGCTCTGGCAAAATTTCAAAGCCCATCTACATTGGCAAACTCACCTAAGGACTCATTTCCCTTAAGATATATGCCAACCAACCTCTAGCATTAATTCTCGGACTTTCTATACCTATCTCTCAAGAAAAAGAGCTGTTCTGGATAATATATTACTTACAATTTCTATTAGAATAACATCTACAAGTAGTCTTAGAACCATCCTGACAATCTAAATTATTATTAATGCCAAATATTTGTATTGTTGGAAGTATCCATCTCTTTGGCTCCACTGACATAAAACACACAAAGGAGTAACTTCGAGGGATCAAAAATATAGAACTAGCTAGTTGATCCCAGCTAGTTTTATATTTTTGAGCCCTCGAAGTTACAAAATGGAAACAGATCACTGCTTTGGACCCTTATAACCAAATGCCTCTCAGATCACTATTAAACTAAAATAAGAAAATGGAAAGTGTTGAAGAAATTATAGAGAAGTAATTTTCTACCCAACATGATGAGGAAGATCCACAAAACAGACATTTCAGAATACAACACAGTAAACATCCATGCCCACCTATACAGCAAGCAGATTTCCCATAACAGTACTTACTCTTACTAGACTAAATTGATTTTAGCTGCAACCCACATCATGGATTTCAGATCAGCTCCCATGTGTCATCTCCCACAATATGAAAACTATTCTAACAAATGATTAACCTAGAAGCTTCCAAAGGTCTAAATATCCTAGATTAAACAAACAAAAACCTGTTCTAAAATCAGAAGCTTCGTAGCAAAAGAAAATGACAAACATTAATTTTATTCAAAATACTTAAATATTACAATAGACATTAAATGACATTTCCTCCAATAATCTTTTATGTAATCTAAAACTAAATCTTTCACAGAAGTATTTAGTTTAGCATGTGATGACGGAGAAAATAAAATACAAGCCTTACCACAGTGGACTTGCTGTGCCCTCTCCAGAAGACAGACTTACTTCTAACGTAGCAAACACAAGCCCAGGAAATGAGAGAGAGAACGAGGAGGGAGGGAGCAAGCAAGGATGACTCAGGGAGAATCACAGCACATGAGCCAGTCTGTGCCCTCACTGGGCTGCAGGGCAAATAAAAGTCAGAACTGAAACTAAGAATGATCAGACTTAAAGAGAAGGAGAAAAACCCCAGATTCTTCCGGGACCCAAGTGAAAACCTGACATTTGTAAAAATGTAACATTTTCACAAAACACTTTCACATCATTATTTTTGTGAGATAGAAAAGCTCTTTCTTCCCTTTTTGTAGTTGAAACTGAGGCTCAGAGAAATTAAATGAATCCTCCCAAAACACAGGGTTAGTATTTGGCAGAGTGGGGGCAAGAAACACATCTTGCGATTTCCAGTCCTTTTCTCAATTCATCATTCTCTGAGTAAAAAGGCAGAGTGGGGAAAAAGAAAAGGGTAGAAAGAGAAAAACAGGCTGGGCAAGGTAGCACATGCCTGTAATCCCAGCACTTTGGGAGGCCAAGTGGGGGGATTGCTTGAGGCCAGGAGTTTGAGACCAGCTTGAGCAACACAGTGAAGCTCTCTCTCTGAAAAATAAGCCAAGTGTGGTAGTGCATGCACACCTGTGGTCCCAGCTACTAGGGAGGCTGAGGTGAAAGGATTACTTGAGTCCAGGAAGTTGAGACTGCAATGAGCCATGATCACACCATGGTACTCCAGCCAGGGCAACGAAGCAAGACCCTGTCTCTAAGTCCTAGCCATTTCTGTTAATAATTCAGAAAACAAAATATTATTTTTCTCCTTCAAATCTATATGCCCAAAACCTGCCTGTTCCTAACTGACTATGTTATCCAACAGATTATTGCTGCTGGCACCACCTCCTCTGCTGCAGGTTTTCAAAAGTAGCTGCACTTTGAGAGCTAGGCAGTTTGTTTCACTTGATGTTGTGTTCAAGTGACTAAAGACAAATACATTCCCCATGGAAATCATGCTACAGGTTTTATATAACAGACATGCAAGATCATGTGGTCAAATGATTCTCTTCTGGAAGGGTTTTAAGAGCTGTCAATGTAATGTTCAACACAAAGTACCTTAAGGAGATTCATGTTGACAGCTTGTGTCACAGAGTACATTTTTACCAACTGACATAAAAAAGCAATATCCTTCACGCCTGTAATCCCAGCTCTTTGGGAGGCTGAGGCAGGCAGATTGTAAGGTCAGGAGATCGAGACCATCCTGGTTAACACAGTGAAACCGTATCTCTACTAAAAATACAAAAAATTAGCCAGGCGTGGCAGCACGTGTCTGTAGTCCCAGCTACTCAGGAGGCTGAGGCAGGGGAATCGCTTGAACCCAGGAGGCGGAGGTTGCACTGAGCCAAGATCGCACCACTGCATTCCAGTCTGGGCCACAGAGTAAGATCCAATCTCAAAAAAAAAAAAAAAAAAGCAAAAGCAATATTTTAGTTGTTTTTTTTTTTTGAGACAGAGTTTCACTCTTAGTTTTTAAACACAAGCAAATGGAGAGCTTAGACCAAATAATGTGAAATACAGATTGGGCATTCAAATTTAGAAATAAAAACACATTTGAAATATTAATGAAGCCACACAGCCTGCCTTTTGCCCTCTCACATTGCATATGCTTCTGATGGGCAGTAAATTGGCCTTCAGCAATAAATAAGGCCAAGTGCAGTGGCTCACACCTGTAATCCCAGCACTTTGGGAGGCCTAGGCGGGTGGATCACTTGAGGCCGGGAGTTTGAGACCAGCCTGGCCAACATGGTGAAACCTTATCTCTACTAAAAATACAAAAATCAGCTGGTCATGGTGGTGCACACCTGTAATCCCAGTTACTCAGAAGGCTGAAGCACAAGAATAGCCGGAACCTGGGAGGCGGAGGTTGCAGTGGGCTGCAATTGCACCACTGCACTCAAGCCTGGATGACAGAGAAAGGCTGTTTCAAAAAAAAGAAATATCAATGAACTAGTTATCCATGCAGATCTTTTCTTTTAGCACAAATATTGGAGACAAATAATATACTTATTATTCAACTTATTATTCACCAAACAAACCTGGATGCACTACATCGTAAGAAAACTGAAAGTCAAGAAGGAGTACATAATAATCCCTGAATTTTTCTTCTTTAGCTGTAAAGCACCACATAGCACAAGTGGCAATGAACCTAGGATGTCTCCTGGCTATCACACAAGCCACACACTACACTGGCCAAAGTTTTTAAAAAGTACTAAAGTAGGAAGACAACAACAACGATAAATTGTCTCAATTCTTATTTTTAAGAACAGCTCAAAAAATATTTTTACTTTCCTAAGACAAATGCTCAGGATTTTATCCAGTAAGCATTTACGAAGCACATAAACCTAGTATGTTCAATATTAGCATCCACAGTAATTAAATTTACTTTTAAAAAATTAAACCCTCAGATGCATAGTGGCTAAAACACAATAATGTGTAGTATACTTTATGAAAAGCACTCTTTGTTGGGCAAATTACAACAAATAAATGTAAAAAACATTTCTAGGCCCAAAGAATGAAAGAAAAAAAAAACCCAGATAAAGAATGGAAGAGAAATGACTAATATAATAAACAGTGAGATTAAACCAAGGAGATGAGTGAAGTCCACACAAATGTCATTTCCTCAGCACAGCCTCCCGAGTAATGTAAACGCTCTCATCCCTACATCATGTATGTCTCCCTGCCTTGTATTCACAACACATATCACCACCTGATGTACTACATCTCTTCATTGTGGTCTCTGTCCATTAGAGTGTCATCTCTCTTGGGTCAAGGAAACACCCTGCTGACAGCTTTCTACTCAGAACCTAGAACAGGGCACAGTATGTAGCAGGCGCTCAATACATGGCTGACTGATGAATGACTGCTTGGCAGATAAGTTGAAATAAAAAGATAAACTAAGATATAGATACAAATGCTGGGATGGATATACTGATATTTTAAAGAATAAGAGGAGGGAGGAACAGAAGGGAGGGAGGGACAAGAGAGAAGGAGGGAGGGAGGGAAAGAGAAGGGAGAAACGAAGATTCAGTTCAGCTAAGTAAGAAAAAAACCATGAAATCCTAAGCAGAAGCTATAATCGGTCTCAAACATATACATTTATTTGGAAAGGATTTTCATTAATGTAATTTTTAATACAGAAAGATTTCAAACAGTCTTCAATCCCATAGGAACGTTTTTAAAAAAATAGGGTTCATCCATACTATTTAGCTACTATAAGAAAAGAAATATGGCCAAGCATGCTGGCTCACACCTGTAATCCTAGCACTTTGGGAAGCCAAGGCAGGAAGACTACTTGAGCTCAGGAGTTTGAGACCATCCTGGGTAACACAGAAAGACCCTGTCTCTTTTTATTTAAAAAAATAATGATTTTTTTTTTTTGAGACAGAGTTTTGCTTTGTTGCCAGGCGCCAGGCTGGAGTGCAATGGCACAATCTCAGCTCACTGCAACCTCCACCTTCCAGGTTCAAGCAATTCTCCTGCCTCGGCCTCCCAAGTAGCTGGGACTACAGGCGCCCACCACCACACCCAGCTAATTTTTGTATTTTTAGTAGAGATGGGGTTTCACCATGTTGGCCAAGATGGTCTCAATCTCTTGACCTCATGATCCACTCACCTTGGCCTCCCAAAGTGCTGTGATTACAGGTATAAGCCACCATGCCTGGCCAAATAATAGATATTTTAAAATAAAAATAAAAAAAGACGGTGGGCATGGTGGCTCATGCCTGTAAACCCAGCACTTCGGGAGGCCGAGGCAGGTGGATCACGAGGTCAAGAGATCGAGAGCATCCTGGGCAACATGGTAAAACCCATCTCTACTAAAAGTACAAAAATTAGCTGGGTGTGGTGGTGCGCACCTGTAGTCCCAGCTACTCAGGAGGCTGAGGCAGAAGAATCACCTGAACCCAGGAGGTGGAGGTTGCAGTGAGCCAAGGCTGCACCACAGCACTCTAGCCTGGCGACAGACTGAGACTAAGTCTCAAAAAAAAAGAAAGAAACAGTACATTTTTAAGTATGATGTGGAAAGAAGTCCATATTGTGCAATACCTCTACATTAAAAACTACCAAGTACTACTGAGAGAAATTAAAGATATCCTTTAATATCAAAGGGATATTTGACATTTGGGGTTGGATGATTTAAAAAGAAAAAAAAAAATAGACTTTAGGACCAAACAAAACAAAACAAAACAAAACATTTTAGGGACAAAGACCATAACTGTAAACAAAACGTTCAATTCACCAAGGGTTGACAATTACAACTTTTAGTCACCTACAATTGACAGAACTAAAGGGAAAATGGAAAATCTACTACCATCCTAGCAAATCTGAACATGCCTCTCTTAGTAAATAATTAGACAAAAAAATTGGAAATGAAAGGTTTAAACCACATAATGATTAAGATGGATTAAATGTGAATGGACACAGACCTACACCAACAATCAGAGAATATACATTCTCCTGAAACACACATAAAATATTATATATATATTATATATATTTTTATATAATATTTTGTTATATTTATGTGTGTGTGTATATATATATATACATATATATAAAATAACAAAAGTATGTATTTGTTGTCGTTGCTGCTGCTCTGTTGCCCAGGCTGGAGTGCAGTGGCACGATCTCAGCTCACTGCAACTTCTGCCTCCCTGCCTCCCAGGTTCCAGTGATTCTCCTACCTCGGCCTCCCAAGTAGCTGGGATTACAGGCACATGCCACCAGGCCCGGATAATTTTTTGTATTTTTTAGTAGAGATGGGGCTGACCTCAGGTAATCCACCTGCCTCAGCCTCCCAAAGCACTGAGATTACAGGTGTGCACCACTGGGCCCAGCCCTATATAATATATATTTTCTAATTCATCATGATAGTAGGTCATAACTCAAGTTTCAATGCCATGATGGCCACGCTTTCTGACGAAACAGAATTAAATTAGTAATTGAAAACAAAATTTTTAAACTTGTAAATATTTGGAAATTTAAAAATACATTTCTAAGTCATTCAGGGGTTAAAGAATATACAAGGCAAATTTTTAAATAACCGAAGAAAAATAATAATTACATATCAAAAAGTATGGCATAGAGCATGGCACAGTGGTTGGCACCTATAGTCCCAGCTTGTACTCCTGGCTATTCAGGACCTGAAGCAGGATCACCTAAGCCCAGGAGTTTGAGACTGAGGCCTGCCATGACAGTGCCTGCAACTAGACACTGCACTCCAGTCCGGGTAACACAGCAAGAACCCGTCTCTTTTGAAAAACAACAACAATGAACCAAATTTTTTTTAAAGAAAATATTTTTAATGTATAACAGCTCATACCCAGCCACCTTGCTGAATGATGTACTCTGCCGAATAGTCTTCCAGATATGTCACGCCAAACTTCAGCAGTGCACTCAAAGATTCTTGACCACGCCTTGTCAACTCCAAAAGCATTTGTCGCAGCAAAACCAGAGGCACCAAAATCTTCAACGCAAAGATGAGAGAATAAAAAAAAATATCGAAATTCTTATAATGTGTTTTATATGTTCAACTACTAGAAAATTATACTTAGATACATCATTATGACATTTTATTTTCATTATATAAAGGAAATAAAACAGTAACTTCTATCAGGATTTTGCTGAATACTGCATGTAGGTTTTATACAATAGGAAGGTAGAAACAGTTATTGAAAATAATTAGGCATGTGTGTGTGCATATGTGTGTGAGAAATATAGGAGGAAATTCATTAATGCATTATTAATTAATTAATTTTTTTTTTTTGAGATGGAGTCTCATTCTTTCACCCAGGCTAGAGTGCAGTGGCATAATCTCAGCTCACTGCCGCCTCCACCTCCCAGGTTCAAGTGATTCTCTGCTCAGCCTCCTGAGTAGCTGGGATTACAGGTATGCGCCATGATGCCTGGGTAATTTTTGTATTTTTAGTAGAAACGGGGTTTCACCATGTTGGCCATGCTGGTCTCGAACTCCTGGCCTGAAATGATCTGCCCAACTTGGCCTCCCAAAGTGCTGGGATTATAGGCGTGTGCCACCATGCCCAGCCTGAAGCATTGTTTTTTAAATATACTTTTTTGAGATGGAGTCTCACATTGTCGCCCAGGCTGGAGTGCAGTGGCACAATTTCAGCTCACTGCAACCTCTGCCTCCTAGGTTCAAGCGATTCTCCTGCCTCAGCCTCCCGAGTAGCTGAGATTATAGGCGCCCGCCACCAGGCTCAGCTAATTTTTTGTATATTTAGTAGGGATGGGGTTTTATACTATGTTGGTCAGGCTAGTCTCGAACTCCTGACTTCATGATCCTCCTGCCCTGGCCTCCCAAAGTGCTGGGATTACAAACGTGAGCCACTATGCCCGCCCGGTCCAGCACTATTTATAAAAACTAGAAAAAAACTAGTTAAAAAAACTAGAAAAAAACTTGTTTTTCTAGCAAAAAACTAGAAAAACAACCCAACAGGGACTAGTTAAATAAATTATGGTCATCCAGTAAAATATGCAGCTGTTAAAAAGAATTAGATTGCTCACTGCCCAATCACTAGGATTTACTTTAAGTGAAAAAAGGCAAGATATATAGTACAGTACCATTTGTGTAATAAAAACATATACACATATATATGTTTATATAATCCTAGAGTATCTCTGGAAAAATACACAAGAAACTGGTAATAATGGTTGCCTAAAAGGAAGGGAACTAGGTGACTGGCAACAAGGGAAACAGAAAACTTTTATTTTTCAAAGCATATCTTTCTGTGCTTTTTTGCATTTTGTACCATGTGCTTTTATTATTTTAAGAACTTTTAAAAATTAAGAGCTATCTTGTAAAAGTCATCAAAAGTCAAACATAAAAGATGCCATTAAAATCTATACCTAATAACTGTGTGACTCAATATTTAAAAGTCGTCAAAATGTATAACAGAAACTAACTAGAGTCCCTGTCTTCCTTTAAAAAAAAAATTGCATATTGAAAAAAACTATTCAGCTAGTCATCTGCATGCAGCCTCTTTTGTCTAAAACATCGAGGTCCATATGCCTGGAAAAGGAATGCAAAAGGAAATGAACCCAATTCCAGTTCGTTATTAGTAGACTGCTAAGGAAATAACTGAGGGACAACAAAATACTTCTGCAGGAGGACAAACAGAACACAGTGAGTTTATATTTCATACTAATATTCCCTGGCTTTTAAAGAAAGGAAAAGAAAGCAGCCCTGAGGGAATCTCTATCAAAGTCTGAAAGGAAAAATGCAACAAACACATAATATCTTTACTTCTTGACATTCGAAAGGCACTCCAGCCCAAAATATACTGAAAACTCCTTAGATGTAGTAGTATAGGGCTATAAAGAATACATTAGGCATTTCCACAATAGGAAAACTTACACAATTAAACAAACCAAAATCTGTTCACACTTTGCCTTGGGTAGGAGCAGGGAAGGAGCGGCTTATGAACCAACCAGTGGTGCTAATCTGTACATCAACTTAAAGGCCCGGGATGTCCTAGACTTCAAAACATTCTAATTTCCCATAATAATTCACAGTAACATAACCTTTTAAAGTTATTCATATTTAAGCTCTATTACCTCTTGGGGAAATGAGCTGTAAATAATTTATGCTTGTTATATAAAATACCACTTAGCATTATTTGTTCCAAATTTAACTCTTTCATATATTGAAAAGCAGACACCCTAATTTTACTATGTAAGAATCTAGTGATAAATCTGCAATCCTCTTTTACTCCTGGATGAGGAGCAAAAAGTCTGATTCACTAGACTTCCAATCTGAAATCCACTACTCTCTTAGTCTGTTTTTCATATGGCCATTGCTCCACTGCAATGCAAAGTGATCCACTTGATCACTTAAGTTCCCTTTTCTGGATCTTCCCTATTCCACTATCCTTCTTGAAACAAAGTAACTACAGTGCAGAAATGTCATTTTCCAGGACGGACATTTTCTATTTGGTGGGCAATACGCTTCTTGGTGGTACCTGCTATGTCAGATGATTCATTTTTCCCCTTCAGGCCGCATACAGTCACTAAATTGCTACTATATGCCAGGCTTACCTATTTGGCATGCTATCTTCAGAGACCTGTATGATGATGCCCAAGGCCACTGTACTGTTTAGACTGTCTTTAGGCAGCTAAATCCTAAGAGGATTTACTCATAATCCTACACACAAAGCTCCATGAGTTAATTCTACAACTGACCTCCATCAACCTGACATTTTACTATCCACAACAATTTTACATCATCTGCACAACTGATTATTTTGTACTCCCCCTCCCATATTATTTTTTTAATGTTAAAACAAAACTAGATCCCCAGGCATCCACTCCTAAAATATCCCACAATTCACATGTCTAGGTCTAAAAAGTCAGCAAATAGTTTTATCTTTGATTCTTTCTCAAAAGTCATTTCCTTACTGGATAACAGTAATCCTCACATCAGAATTTTTTTTCTTCAATTGGTTTTGCAATGAAATGCTAAAGTATTTTTGACCATCAAAACAGGTTACCTGCACTGGCTTACCTTTATCCAAATAGTTATTTAATCTCCTGACATCTCTTCATATGCTATGTGGTCTCTTTGTCTCACAGGTTAGACCTACTTAAATTTAGTAACATTATCCTTTCATTAAAGAATATTATGTGAGCTTCTTGGTATAGAAATGAAGCATACTAATTTATAGTTCTGAGAGTCCCTTTCATTATATTGGATATTTATGATAATAGTGACATATTTTGTTCTACCAATCTACTATTTAACCCTTCTGTGACTTAACAGTTCTAATAAAAATTATATTCTACAAATTTTATCTGTATTGAATTCATTGATTAGGTTTGTCTTTATGTGCTTCAAAATACAATGTAGGAGAAAAACAGATATGTCACCTAGTGTGATCCATGCAATAGGAAATAGATACAACCACCCATGAGGTATTCTTGCCAAGAAGACTGAACCTGAATCTGATCAGGAAGGAAACACAGACACAGAAGAACATGTTAAGTGACACAGTCACTGTATCTCAGTGACACAGTCAATAAAATCCAGAAAGCAGAAAATTTTACAGGAAAAGTAACTTCTAACTAAATGAGAGAGAGGAATAAAAGAGGGAGGATAAGTCTACATATTAAAAGACACTTAAGTCACATATTATATTACTCCTTTATTTGAAGCGTCTAGAATAGACAAATTCATCAAGACAGAAAGTAAAGTCATTGTTGCCGGGGGCTGGGAGGAGCAGTAAAAGAAATGGGGAGTAACTACTAATAGGTGGAGTGACCACTAATAGGTATGGGCTTTCTTTTCTTTTTTTTCTGAGACAGAGTCTGGCTCTGTTGCCCAGGCTGGAATACAGTGGTGCGATCTCGGCTCACTGCAACCTCTACTTCCCAGGCTCAAACCATCCTCCCACCTCAGCCTCCTGAGTAGCTGGGAATACAGGTGCACACCACCCTGCCTGGCTTTTTTTTTTTTTTTTTTTAAGAGACAGTGTCTTGCTATGTTGCCCAGGCTGGCCTCGAACTCCTGGGCTCAAGTGATCCTCTGCCCTCCCAAAGTGCTGGGATTACAGGTGTGAGCAACTGCATCCAGCCCTTTATAAAATCTATTCCAGCACTTTGGGAGGCTGAGATGGGAGGATTACCTGAGGTCAGGAGTTCGCAACCAGCCTGGCCAACATGGCAAAACCCTGTCTCTACTAAAAGTACAAAAATTAGCCAGGTGTAGTGGTGGGCGCCTGTAATCCCAGCTACTCAGTAGGCTGAGGCAGGAGAATCATTTGAACCCAGAAGGCAGAGACTGCAATGAGTTAAGATTGTGCCACTGCATTCCAGCCTGGGCAACAGAGTGAGATTCCATCTTTAAAAAAAAAAAAAAAAAGGCCAGGCATGGTGGCTCACATTTGTAATCCCAGCACTTTGGGAGGCCAAGGTGGGCGGACCATGAAGTCAGGAGTTCCAGACCAGCCTGGCCAAAATAGTGAAACCCCGTCTCTACTAAAGATACAAAAATTAGCTGGGTGTGGTGGCAGGCACCTGTAATCCCAGCTACTTGAGAGGCTGAGGAAGGAGAATCGCTTGAACCTGGGAGGCGGAGGTTGCAGTGAGCCAAGATCTCGCCACTGTACTCCAGGCTGGGCGACAGAGCAAGACTCTGTCACAAAAAAAAAAAAAAAAAAATCTATTTCAAATGTCAAAACAAGGGATGTTTTTTTTTATTCCGAAAAAAAAAAAAATGAGACAAATAGATCTCTTTTTTGTTTGTTTGTTTGTTTTTGTTTAAGATGGGGTTTCACCATGATGGCCAGGCTGGTCTTGAACTCCTGACCTCAGGTGATCCGCCCACCTCGGCCTCCCAGAGTGCAAGGATTACAGGCATGAGCCACCATGCCCGGCCGACAAATAGATCTCTTAACAAATCATATACCATTAGGTAACACATTAATACTCTATTAATAGTGACTATTTGGGAATGAGGTCCTATGTGTTAAAGCTAATGTAATAGCTGCTGTTTAGTTAGCTTTACTATAGTGCCGGATAATATGCTACATAAGTACTGAACATGTATTATTCAATTCTAATAAAACTTACGAGGCTACTATAATTGTTTCCCATTTCACAGATGAGGAAACTAAGATTCAGAGAGCTTCATGCAACAAAACTGAAAGTACACGTCCCCTGAATCTAAAATAAAAGTTGAAATTTTTTTTTCTTTCTTTTTTTTTTTTTATAAAGAGAAAAAAGAAAGAGAAGGAGGGAGAGAGAACGAGAATCTTGCTCTATTGCTCAGGATTTCATTTAAATCTGTAAAATGCTTATGCAATTACTAAAAAGTGATTTATTTCCTATTATGTTCACTTTTAGAATAGGTATGATATAATATTGAAAAAAATATATGTTTTGTGGATATGGGGTGGTAGGTTCTGTAAATATTTATTAAATTTGCTTGTTCCAGGTCTGAGTTCAAATCTGTTTTGTTTTGTTTTTTCCTTTCCATTAGGTTGGTAGATCTATCTCCATCCCTTTATGTTAAGTCTTTGT